>BJBW01000908.1:0-53543 GCA_004320125.1 Scolopax mira
AACTCCAAAAATTTCAGTGATATTCAGTGATATTCTTGTCCAGAAAAAAAAATAATAGATTACAGTTTGTTTTAAAGCTTATGTCAATGAGAGTTTTTTATTTTGTCTTGTTTTGTTTACTAACAAAAGCAACTTATTTTCAGAAAGGTAATTCAGTAAAATTGAAACTGTGCTAATAGAAAGCGATGTTTCCAGATCTTGCATATAGCCTAAATTCAGTCTATGGTCTGAAAATAAAATGGTGCTTTAAATTTTGAAAGGGCATTAAAGCCTATGGTTAGTGATTATTTTCCTAGAGAACCTGAGCACTTATGCTGTGAAAAGTAGAAATCTTAACCACTTCCACTGGAAGAAGATATGGAACATTTATAGCATATACAGTCCATCACATATATTTTGCACTGTTTCTTGTACTTTTTATCTCTAGAAAAACTCAAGTAAAAGGCCATCTTTCTTTAAAATTGTTTGCTCTCAGCTGCTGTCATCTTACACGAAATCATGAAGTTTCTACAATATTATTGTTTTCTGTGTGATTAAATGATGTGTTTGGTAATGGTCTAGATCATAGTTTATCTAAAAGTTCAATTTATAAGCAATTTGTGAAAAGTTTAGACTTACCAATGTGTTTTTATAGTATACATTAAGCAACTGTTGGCCTGTTAGTGTGAGACAGGCCAATTTTTTCCTCAGAGCTTGCAGTGTGCTATCCTCTTTAAAGCACTTGCCTCTTCAATCTGCTCACAACATCTCCCATCGCTTCACTCTTCAGACAAATATTCCAGTTTACACACTGTGACTGAATTATGACTTGAGAGGGTGACACGATTGAAAATCTATTGTCAGCAGTGGGAAGATCAAGTTCAAACTGGAGCTGTGCTGAAAACAGAATATCCATTTTGCTGGAAAATTTGAAATTGTGAAATTATTTTCTCTTGCTTTAGAATGGCAAGCTGAAAACATTAAGTTTTCATCAGATGTTAAGGGCTGAAAAAAATAATTTTCATAAGGAAAAGAATTTGAATCAGGCATTTTGGCCTGGGATCCTGTTTCCTAAGTAAATATATAGCAAAATCTGGAATATTATAATCCCTCTTATTGAGATGAGAATTATTTTACCTGAAAACTTCATATAAAGGTATCTGTTGAGCCAATGATAAAGACAGGACAAGAAGAGAAAAGTGACAAATACACTTAAGCTTTCCTGGTTTCAGGAACAAGTACATACACACATAGGGTGATGTTGGAAGGAAACTGGGAAAGAACTTAAAAATAGGGATGCTGTGAGACTAGGGCTATGAAAGGTCGGTGCTGTGGATGCCAGAACAGTCTCTGTGGGTGCCAGAATCCACCTCTGACTGATCTATTGGAGTAGATTGCAAAGGAGATGATTGTATCCTCTTTACACCAGTGTGTTAAAGGAAAAAGCCATTTTGTCAAATTCTTACAGACTATACCAGTAGCTGTAAAATCCTGGGAATTAAAATTAAGGGTCTGAAGAAGATTATGATGAATTCAGGGATGAAATAACAAATGGTCTAAGCTCTGGGACTGGACTGGAAACCAGTGATGTGTAGTTCTTTCCAGACCCCCATTGTTTTCCTGGCAGTACTGCAGAGCGTTCTAGATCAAACTTAAGCTTTCTGTCAACAGGCTTGTCTTAGTTGATGACTTTTCACCTCAGCTTCAGAAGTAGTCTATTAAAATCTCAGGAATTTGTGAACCTCCATTTCAAAGGCACTGCTGCAAGCAGGACCTGGAATGCTCAAGTGTTTCTAACTTTAATTTCTTTCCTGTGCAAGGCAGTCCACCTCTTTGGATAGGAGCAAGGAAATCTTATTGCAGATAATTTAGTCTTTTATCAGCATTAGCACAGTCACATCTTGAGAACTAGTTGCAGACCTGACAAGCCATCTGATGTATTTACACTATAGTGAAATGAGTTTTTTAGCATTTTTTGCTAATGAAGTGTAGTCAGTAAATTAAAATAAATCATTACTGGATGGAATCTTCTGGTTACCAGTCTTTAAGTGTAGCAAACAGATTTGCTGATGTCCTTTGGACAGATGTCAGATAAATATAAGTTTCTACACTGCAACAGACAGATTTGATGCTTTTACTGTTGATGAGAATTACACATTCTTGGCAAGGTGAAAAATCCTTCCATCCAGGACTGGGCTGGCACCCTAATGCTTCCAAGGCACTGTGCAATGGGCAGCTGGCACCTTCCTGTGATTATGCACAAAACACGTTACTATCTGGGACTAATTTATAGTGCAAAATGGGGGAACATAGCAGAACTTCCTCCAGAGAAGGGGCACAAACCAAGGAGCTTAATCAACGGAGGGCTCTGAAACCTGCCCCTCCCCTTTACACCTCCCTGCAGTGCGACGTATAATTCACACACAGCACAGCACAGCTGCAGCTGTGCACAGTGTCAAAAATGCACAAAACCACTCAGTGAGGAGATCTGTAAGAATCTGATTCATGCTGTGTCTTTTAAATGCTGATTTCGGAGTCCCTTCTTTCATTTTCTTTACCTCCCGGTATACCCCTGACAGCATCTGACCTGCCTTCCATTGCAACCAAACATTTTCTTTGGTAACAAGCCTGAATAGTATTTCTCAATGAGGTTTTGCAGTATGTCACTAACTATTTTGGTTGCATGCCATAGCAGGTCAGCATTGTAATTATGTAAATTTGCTGTACTTGTTGCCATAATTAGCATGTTTCATTTTAAGGTCTAAATAAGCTCCAAGTATATTCTGAAGTGCTACAGAGGAAGGGGAAAGAGTGAAAATAATATACGCACACAGTGCTATGCTGTTGTCATTGAAAAACTCTTATTTCATGGTAATTCACATGGTAATTGAGCTAGGAAGTGCTTGTAAGGATATGCGGCTAATATTCAACTATTGGAAATAAGATGAATTTACATTACTGCAGCACAAACTGTGCAAATGAAATTCTCTGGGTGTCTCAAGGACATATTCACTCTGTGAGACAAACATCTAAATATAATTTTCCAAAAGGTGCTGATGATAGAAAGGCTTTTTTCTGCTAGATATCTTAAGGAAGATTTTACATTTGGAACAGATCCATTTAGTTTTAAAACCACCCCATACACCTATTTTGTGTTTTAAGGCCCCCAAGCAGAAAACCCTATATATGATAAACCATCTGGAGGTGTATCATTAGAAAATCATTACTGGAAGCTGTCCCTGATCCAGTTCACAGGTGTATAACTCAGTTAATTTCAGTGGCACTTTAAATAGTGGCAGGTTTGATACTTGACTCGGTCTTTGTAGAAGGAATGTTTGTCTTGATAACAGTATGGCGTTGCCATTTCCCTTAAGTCACAGTCATTTGGCAATTTGAATATATGCATAATAAGAAGTAATTAATCCCTAAATCTTTTCAGTCCGCAAGCCTATATATTCTTAGCATATATATCTATGTTTGCAAATTACTGAAGACACTGTTCTTGTAAATACAGAGACAAGAGATATGTTTAGATTACCTGACATGGTTCATGGTATATCTTGCCACACAGGAGAAAATACTAAACTTTGGTTGCTGACTTCCTTTTCCTGAAGAATTTCTTGAAATGATACATAAAGCTAGTAAAGTCCACTTAGCTTCTGAAGAGCTTAGTTCAAAATCTTACATCAAGGCAGAAGGAAATTTGGATGGATTGGAGCTGGCACTGGCCAGGCAAAAGTTACTTCAGTCTTGATGTTCCCTGGGAGAAAGAGAGCTAAATCAGGATTTTGAGATATTTTACTTGTGAAGATGAGTTCAGCCTCAATTCTGTTTAAAAATACTTGAATACAGGTGGAGAAGTCAGTGGCAGGGATTCAGCTGGCACAGACCAGATCATCTCCAGTTAAATGTTAATATTTTTCCTCCTTCAAGGTTGCCAAACATGCCTCTGAAAGAGAAATGGAATGTGTTGCAGTTTCTGCTCCCGTCAGTTTGTCTGAGAAACTTCAGAAAAGTCATGGACCTCACACGCAGGAGACAGTCACTGTTTTCAGGAGAGATTTGTAGCGAGATGTTCCAAATATGAAAAAATGCTCTTAATTTTTTTTCAGCAATGATTGCCTGTCATTATAGAGTGAAAATAAATAATACAGGAGAAATATCAGCTGATATATATAAGGAATGAGAGGGGAAATGTGATATTTGCATTTATTTCCATTACTCTATGTAAGATGCCCAATTTAAGGGCAGGATCCTTGGGGTCCTGTATATATTCTAGGAAAGTAACACAGAAAAAGAATTAATTAATTACGCAGAATCACCCTGTAAAGAATCTCATTTCTTTATTGACTTCACAGGAAAGATGGGAGATTAAATATGCAAATTGGGTACCCAAGCTATAGATAATAAAAATGTCACTTTAGAATCACTCTGCCGGTAGATAAAAATAAAAATAAGCTGGTGCCTGGACATGGTTAGTACTGGGCCAAAATTAGTGTCAAGTCTACCAAACGATACAAATGAAATACAAATGAATCTGTGAAAGGAAGCATGTTCTTCCTGCCCTATTGTGCAGTCACCATAGGATGGACCATAGTCATTCTCCTTCTGTTGAATGGTGTTCGAATAAACTTTGGGCCTATGGTCACTTCTCTGCAAAGCCTTATTTATGTTAGCAACAAATCCTAGTGCTTATGGACTGCAGAAGATACACTGTTAAAATATTAATGAGCTACTTTATATATAATTATAATATTTCTGACATTTAAAATTAGACGTTAGTTAAATTGTCTCTTATTGCTCTCTCTCCTCATTCCCTGCCCTCCATTTTTCTTTGCCTGTATGATAGGGTTCATATATATGTGTGTGTATATATATATATATCTCATAAGGCACTGATTAATATATATATTGCGTGAACAATTATGTATATTTTACAAACATATTCAAACTATTTTCTGGTAGAAAAATTTTTCAAATACAAAAAGAAGCAAATTAGTCAAGCAGGTTTGACACTGAAGATGCTTATCAGCTGTTCTACTGTGTTACAATTACCGCTAAGAATGAATAATGTATTAGATTATTTTCCCTTTTCACCTCTTTGTGAATTGTTCATGAATTGAATGTCACTTTCTCAGATTCTGGGCTTTTTTTATTTTCCTATCTATAATTTTTAAATTAACCTTTTCCAGTGTTAATTTAACAAAAATGGTATAATTATTTAATAAATAGTTATTAAACATCTAACCAAATACTCTTGATATTCAGAACTTTAATTGCATCCTATAAGCTAAATTTTTCCACCTTTAATGGTAACAGAAGTACCAGATATTTCTCATAATTGCCTTTACTGAAACTCTGGTGTTACCAGCCATTTTATCCAGGCAACAGACAGTTAATAACCAGGAGTTATTAACAGGGGTTATGATATAAGCATTCTTGTTTTAAAGATTAAGCAGCTTGTAGAAATCATGAGAATGAATGCTGCAATGATTTTTTGTAAAATCCTCTTGGGTACCAGAGAATCTTTGTATTCTTGACAGTATCCAGATTTAGATGGATAAAAATTAAATTATTTACTGAAATAGTTAAAAAAGAAAATAAATAATGTACTGGTCAGAGTGGAAATAATAATCAAAATATCTTATTGAATACAGCTATCTTTTGTCTGAAAGTGAAAATTAGCAAAAATTTCTGTGTCATCATTTATAGCCTCCTGGTAATATTTTATTGTAAATTCATTTTCTATGTCTGTAGTAGTAAATAAAAAGGTCTAAATCATGCATTGGAGTGATGGTCTCTTGCTTTCAATACTGATTAATTATTTAAACATCCTTGGTATGGTTTGTCCCATGCCAATGACCCTACTCCCAGACAAAGCTGGAGTACATCTCAGGGGACAATCTATGGCAAAACTCTTCCCCCAGCAGGCAATTCAGACACAACCACTCCATGCTGAGGCAAGAGTCTAAGTGTACCATTTGCCATATCTGCCATACCACTTGCCTTTGGGATGGGAGAACACTTTATTTAGCAGTACAGTGACAGCCTGTGAATGCTGCTGGGTTTTTTACAAAGAATAAGAGAAGGATTCTTCTGAGAACATTGTGAAATCTGAGAGGCAGAGGATCATATATAGAATACAGAAGGGGTGATAAAATGTCAAGGGAAGAAAGGAGGGGAAGGAGAACGAGAAAGTGACAGTATTAAAGAAGTCCAGAGGACACAGTGGAGGTTGGAATCAAATTTTTCATTAATGTTTTGTCTCTGATCTTTCCTGAGAGCACCAGGTTACTGCTTTTCTCCCTAAACTGTCATAGAACAAGGCTGGGTGTTGTTTGCTTTCTCTCTTCCAACCTGTGGGACTCAACGGGACAGTGGGCAGTTGGACTATGTGGCAGGTGGCAAGTTGTCCTGACTGCTGCCTCTTCTTCTCTCCCCTCTTTTTCCCCTTCTCCACACAAACATGGGTCTAGAGGAGCAGAAAAGCCAGCTGCAGTACCGACTGATCTCCCAGACTCACAGCTGAGAAGGTGTTTTGCCTGTGGGTGCTAACCCCAATCCTGGGATTGTCTCTCTTTCTCTCCTATGCTACACAGCACGACAGGAATCAAAACTTGTATTATCCCATTTTAACATTTCATGTAGATCTTTAATTAATTAAATTTACTTCATGAACAAGGTAACTAGATATAAAGCAAAATAAAGGTGACCTACCTGTGCAGCAGGAGCTGAATTCCTCCTAAACATGTCCATCTGTAAATCTCAAAATATGAGTTATGCAGATCAGTTATTCAAAGTAATCTGATATCTGTGTTAATTATTATGATTTAATTATGGTGTCTTACTCCTTGCAGGCATATTTGTGAATTATCTTTTGTGTGGTCCCAGGGAACATTATTAATACACATCAAAAGACACCGTTTAACTATGAATACTAATGACCCATGCAAAGTAAGGTTATGCTTGGAATTTTGTGAAGTAATAGGTTTCACTCATTAATTCCACTTAGTGCATCAAAATAGTTACGTTGTTATTAGTTAATAAGTGCTATATTGGATATGGGGAATAATCCTCTTCCTGACTCATGATAGCAATTTTTGATACGTAAATATCACTGTCAGATGTGTTTCATAGCAATAACATAATATAATAAAACTAAGTTTGAATAAGTTTGGAGTAAGTTTGAAATAAATTTCAATTATTTTGAATAAGTTTCAATAAGTTTGAAAGAGAGTTGCTTTATATAATTTATAAGTTGTTATTCAACATAGTAAAAAAGATCTATAATTTTCAGCAGCAGTAAGATGAAATTCAGTGAATGTCTTCTAGAATGCTGAAGAAATTGCTAAAATGTTAACTACCTCTTTAATAGGAAATTTTCACTAACTGTATGCGCTTTACCCAATTTCTAACTCAGTATTTTTAAGTTACTTAAAAATTTGGAAGCAGTTACCTCACAGATGCTCTGCTTTGGTTGGCAGAGCAGCCTGCTTCCTTGTAATAACAAATCAAACTAAAACTAGAATGCATTCTAGATCCTCTTAGTGTCATTCTCAGCTCAGTATCAGTGGATCTGCTCAGTTGAATAAAAATACACACTGAATGTCATTTTAGACACCCCAGGGCTATCCCACCTGGTCTGCAGATGTGACTGCAAGAAGGGAGCTCCTGTTTCAAATGTCGATTTTTGCTAGCTCTGTGCACATCTTGGACTATTTAGGTGTCTGGAATGGTGATAGATGTCTACATTTAGGTACAAAAGCTGCTTGCTAGCCATCTAAAAGCTAGTAAGTTAGTTGTGCAGCCTTCCTGTGTGATTAAGAGATAACCATGAGCACTTTGAGAGGAAAATTTTTCTTTTCCTAAAAAAGAAATCTAAAATAAGATAGATGTCCATCATTTACCTTTGACTGTAGATGGAGTGTAAATGACTAACTTTCACTTAAATATGTAAGGCATGCCTTGTCACTGGAGATGCCACAGACATGACCTGAGAACATCCATGCTCTTGAGAACTGGCAGGTGGGATCAGGATATGCCATAAGGAGTTTCAAATCATACTAAGTATCTGTGATTACACATCTGAACCCAGCATTTAAAATTACATTTAGGATGAGATTCAGAAACCTTAATGTTGATGTCTATGATGTCAGAAACCTTGATGTTGATATTGTCTTCATTTGAGTCAGTTACTTCAACTTCAGCATAATCCATAGTGATACAGGGCAAAATTTGTTGCCTGGATGTAGAAGTTTAGTGCTTTGTAAGACACCTGAGAAAATTTGAGACATCCTTGTGCATAGACTTACTAAAGATCCGATCTCCTGTGAAATGGAAACTGGAGGCCAGGTCTCATCTCCCAGGGCATCCTAAATAGCCCTAGACACAGATGTGGACATCTGGATCTAAACCATTGAAAACTAGAGGTTTTCCTATGACTATGAGTATCACATGTGAAGTGATGTTAACTACTTGTGCTTAGAGAACTGAATTACATCTTTCATGTTCACTTTATGATGAGATGAATAATTCTGACGTGTCTGCTTAAACATGATGTGACTGCCATGGGAACTGAGACACCCTATATACATATATACAACTGCACTCTAGACACCTAAATTTAGGTATGAAGTCCTACTCCTGAAAAACACTGAAAGGAAAGGTGAAGTCAATTTCAGATGTGAGAGACTAAAATCTCATTTGGGGTCTTTTTAAATCACTTGTTAATTCTATCTCGCTTCAGTCTCTCTATCAAGCTTCAGTCTAGTCTGTATGCGTGTGGCTATGCATGATACCAACAACTCAACAAGTCATTGAAGAAACAAAATAGTTTGAGCTTTCATTCATTTATGGATGTCTTTTAGCACTTGTCAGTTTTGTCAAGCATTAGTGGGACATTCTGTTTATTCTTGAGTGATCTGACTAAAATTGAGCCTTGCATGTTTGGAAGTAAATCTCTGCCTTAATCCAGCCAACACTGAGCTGCTCTTCATTGATAGAAGGCACTGGTGTAGACAGGTAAGCTTCTGTAGCTTGTACTTTTCTTGAATTCATTAGTTTAGTGAGAAATCTTGTAATTATTTTGAATCCTATTATGTTCTGATAGAAGGAGAGAAGTAGAGTTGCAACTGAATGATTTAAATCCTGTTTATGCTCAAGTTTCCTGGAAAATTGAAAGTGCTTGAAATAGAGAAAGAAGCTGTTACTAAAAAAAAGAGTTTTAGCAGGAATCTTTAAATGATAAACACATTTGATGCACATGTGAATCTTCCACTGAAGTCAACTGGAACAGTATTTATACCTTCACGATCAGGATTTGTTCATAATCCTCTGAATCTTAAATTCTTATTCCATTATATCAAGTAGAGGGGATTAGTTGGCAGTATCTGAGAGCTTTAATTTTTTATGTGATTTGTGTATCTAATAGTAAAGTAAATGAAAAATTGAGAATGCATTACTCAGGAAGATATGCATTTTAAAATGTCTTTTACAAACCTTGATTTTTGCATCAGGATCTTCTCACTGTCTTAATATTACTCTTTATTGTTAACCAGTAGGTAGAAAAAAAATGAGATTACAATTTCTAACAAAGGGAATCTCTTTCCTTTGAACTGAAGTTACTGTTCACAATACCTACATGCTCACATTTTTCTGTTAGCCATATGCAGAGCAGTCCATCCATTCTGAACTGTATGCTATTTGAATTTTGCTCATCAGTTCTTTGATGACCATCATCCTAGTTGCAATATTTTATTGTTTATCTGTAACAGCTGGTTTAAATATAGGCTTTTTTAACTGTCAAAAATATAGAACATGATAACACATTACAGATGAATTTAGCATGATGCTCATCTAGATCATTATCCTGTCATAATCAACAGCAATAATTTAAATGCATAGGTCAGCTCACATGTCACCTAGTTAAGTAAAACCTTCATTACTAGTCAATTAATGTATTTTTCACTTCTTTCAGAAGAATCTATTGATTCAAACACATTTACTCATGGACATAGGACATGACAATTCAAAATTTTTAGTTCCTCAATGTAAAGGTAACTTGATTTAAATAGCACGGGGTTCATTAAGTTATCTGGTTATAGACTATTTGTGTAAAAGAAATAGCAGATAACAAGGAAAATGAAAGATTAAGCTCAGAGACAGACAGGCAGTAATAAGCTGGTGGTATTTGAGACAGTAGCAAAGAACAGAACTCTTTGGTAGCTGCCTGATGGGCCATTGAAGGATCTGCTCAGGCACAGTCTTACCGTGGGTCAGACTAGACTTTGTCAGTGGAAATAAGGGGTAAAGATGATGATCATGAATATCATGAGTATGTGTAAATCAAGAGGAATTTATTAGGTTATGTAAACCTTGTTGTGAAGTGTTTAGAGGAAGCACCAAAGGCAGGGAAGGGAAGACATCAAGGCAGATCATGGAGGAGCAAACATGGGAAAATGGTGGAATAAGGGAATCAGACAGATGTAAGCAGGCCGACATGCTTGTCTGACTGAGCCTTGAAACCAATTACTACAGCCTGTCCAATCCTGGTACTAAATCCTATCCTAAATAATTTTTTTCTGTGTAATTCGGTCTCTATTTTATATGTGACTGCTGCAGTCTAAGTGCCAGCAACTGCAGAAAAGGTCACAGCACCCATAGGTCTAGGCGCCAGCAATCAGAAGGACCATTGTGCAAGACAGGGCTGGTTGCCAGCAACTAGAGAGATGTGGGTGTGTTTTCGTTTCCTTAGTGAATGACACATCCATACCTGGATTTAATTCAGATTCAGATACTCATGTATAATTCACTACTTTTGATCTGGAATATGTCATGAGGAGACCTGCATCTGGAGAGAACTCAAGATAGTAGGCAAGTGAGACCACGGTCCAGGCATAGACTTCAGGCAGTCAGAGAGCCCATGCTGATAAAACAGGGATGTGCAGAAAGGGAGAGGGAGCCCAGAGCCTGGCCATGGGAGTTAAACAGAATTAGAGACTTTGCTGGTATTTCAGCAACAAACTTTAGTCCTGATCAGGCAGTGGGGAGGAACAAGGCATGGATCTCTGTGGTTATCTTTCCTGTGGAGTTTTCATGGTGTGACATATGCGTGCTGGTAAAGATGACAGTCTGCATGGCAGGCTGCATTAGCATGTGCATTTGTATCTGTGTGTGTGCAGGAGACTCTCTGAGCCCACTGCTGGCTGGACCAGCCCATGGGCACAGCAACAGCCACATTCCTGGGACTCGGACAAAGCCCCTGGGCACTGGGACCGTGCTGTTGTCAGTTCTGCCTTGTATATCACATTCAAGTTTACTATAGCTGGTCTTTAAAAAAATAAATTATTTTTATTGGTACAAATGGAATTAGAAAACCTGATGCAAACAAAGCTGACAGTTTTCAATTTTGATAAGTTTATTTTTCATTTTAGATTTTGGAGGCTTTGATGGATGCACATCTTTTATCATGCCATCTTACAGAAAAAAAATGAAGAAAGAAAAGGGAAAGCAAACGAATTTGACCTCTTTCCAACACAAAAACTCACAGAAAGTGGTGATAGTTCCCATCTGTCAAAATTTAGAAAATGCTAAAAATGAAGAAAAATGGATGATTTCCTAGATTAAGCTGAAAAAAAAGAAAGCTATTACTTCTTAATGGCTGAGCAGAGATTTTTTGTTAAAAAAATAATTAGGAAAAAAAAAATTCCAACTGGATTAAGTCACAAATAATAAAAGATAAGCTTTTTGTAGAATATAATAGTTCTGATTTGCAGGTATTGAAAGAAAGTTCTACTGATGGAAGTGTCATTTTATGCTTGTACTGATCTTTTGCTTTTTCGGTAAGCATCTGCTCGCAGCAGACATCAAAGACGGAATACAGACATAGATGAATGCTTATCCTGTTATATTCTATAACTTATTTCTTGTTTTGCCATTCAAGTTAAACCACCATTGAGTTTGCTATAGAATTATGGTATATAGTTGCTTGGATTGAAACTAGAATGTAATGCTGTTGGTACAGGGACACTTCTTCCTTACCATTTTAGTTTGGAAAATGCCTTCTGAGATCTTCACCACCTTATAAATCAAATCCAGGAAAAAAATAGTCCAATATAAATTTCTTAGTATTGTAGAGTTTTCTATCAATACTCATATAGTTCAGGTCCAGATCCAATAAAGTGTTTCAACTCCAAGCACCTATTTAGCTCTTTAGTTACCCATTTAAACAGTTAGGAACCTAACAGTGTGCTAGAACAATAGATTATCAACAAGATTTGAAGCTCATTTCTGCACTCTAATACAGGCTCATCCTTATTAAAGGCCAAAATAGTTTTCTGATGATACTGTGGGTAAATTAGAATGATGCCACCTGCCTAGGCAGTCACAGCTGCCCTGAAACCACTATTGGAAATAATTAAAATTGATGGCCTTGTGCTTCCTGATGATCTGCATGGCGAGGGAACACCACCTCTTACAGTCCACTCGAAGATGGACTCTATATGCTCTCATCACGCACAGTTTCTAATAAAAGCCAAGAAACTGGCTTTATTAGTTACTCGATATTATTAGCTTTGAGTTCCACGTTGCCAGTTTTGAATTCACTAAGTAGGAGTGCTTCTTCCTTTGTACAGGAAGCGCAATTGAATTTGAAGTCTCTGCATGATAATGAAATAAAAGCTAAGGAGCTCTCAGAGCAGACTGGGACTACTGTGTGATACTCTGAATTACTCACAGTTAACCCATGGTACGTGTGTGTATTACAGGCAATATTCCAATCTTGCTCTCATGCCAGTTTCATCTGAGCTTCCATAAAAGCTGAAAAAACGGTGGGGGAGCAAGAAAGGGGAAAAAATTTCAAGCTTAACTCCTTACACTGCTTTTGCGGAGT
Organism: Scolopax mira; assembly: GCA_004320125.1. Lineage (NCBI taxonomy): Eukaryota > Metazoa > Chordata > Aves > Charadriiformes > Scolopacidae > Scolopax > Scolopax mira. Next base: position 12,869 of record BJBW01000908.1, read on the forward strand.
GTCAGATCACACACTGACAGCAATACCCTTGTCCAGAAAAGCGGTGCCACTGGGTTTTCAAATTTCAGAATTGCTTGCAACTTTCCACTAAGCCCTCTTTACAAGACAAATTTTCTCACTTTATTCTTTGTTCCTTTTTTTAGCCAAGTCAAATTACTGCAGCACTTTATGCTGGAGGGATGAAGGTATGGTGTGAGAGCTGGACTGGGAGAAAAGAGTCCAGTAGGCCCCAGACAGCACTTCCCAATTCTTGTCATCAAGGAGAGCAGATCAGATTTAGCAAGATGATAAGCACAGGCCAGATTCTGACCTTTTACACTACTGTGAATCTACAGCAAGTTCACTGCCACTGATTAGATTTTCACCTGTGAAAATCAAGCACTTTCTGCCTCATCCCACTGGTGCTTTCTGCTTCTCCTAGCCTCAGGGCACTCTGTTGAACAACCTCCAGGCACCCTCAGCAATGCTTCTGACATCATGTCACTTCCACAGCTGTTAGGTAGTCAAAAAGAAGCCTTCTGGGTATGTCTTTTCTACACACCTTAAAACAAACTAGAGTCAACTTTGTCAAAAATCAGTTCAGTGAACAGGAAAACGTCTGAGTATCAAATGCCACAAGATTCTCTAGCTCACATTTGTAGCTGAAATAAGATCAGAACAGTTACTTTTATCATTTAAATACCTTCTGACAACTTTTCTTATTACGATGCTTCTTGTTTGTGGATAAGACATGACATACATTACTGTTATAAACAAATTATGATAATTTCTGCTGCATTTCCAATGGCTGAAATATATACCACTCATTTTTCTCTGTCTTTTTAGTGAAGTATCTCGGTGGTTTATCTCCTTGGCTGTCTTTGCAACAGTTAGGGTAAATCCTAAGCCAAAAGCTATCCAAGCCTTGAGCAAAGAATTAGAAGTCAGCTTTGAGCTCTGTATCTTGACTTGTTTATCAAGTTCTGATGATCAGTCTTCATGCATCCCGTGTGAAATTATATCTCTGGAAAAGGTGATGCTATTGCTCAAAAAATTGATTCCTTAACTAGATAAATTTTTGACCTTCCAGAAAAAAAATATCTTTAATCACTAAGATATACTAAAAACAGTGGATTTGAAGGCAATGGCAAAAGGTTATATCTAAGCATAGGGAGGGTCTGGCAAAGCAATTATTTCCATATCTGAGGCTGAAGAACAGATATAAATATCAGTTTAGATAAGAAGCATTTAGGAGCTTAAAATTGTATGTAATAGGTTGTACATTAGCATCATAAAATCATTTCATTTCTACTCTGAAGATGCAGTGTGTCATGCTGCAATTTTTTATCCTTTCAAAATTGGAACATAATCTCCTTGGTGGCGGACAGGAGGTGTCACCAGGACACACAGGAGGTCTCCTGTCCTTGGGCAAGACATGAGAAGTGAGTTCTGGTCCCATATGACAGAAAGGAGCAATGCCCACAGCACAGCATATTTTTAAAAACATGTTAACAGCAAATCCAACTGAACTGCAGCAATTCATGATACTGTGTGGAAAACAAGGAAACTTTACAACATTTGCTGATGAAGAGTTCCATAAATACTGCTGAGAACTTTAGTCAGTAGGCATTATTTTGCCTGAGGGTGGAAAAGAAGCTACAGGCTCCAGAACCAGTTACCAATCATTTAAATAGGATAACTACTGACCAAATTACAGGTAACCTCCTTTTTGATTGCAGTTACAAAAGGACTATTTTTACTGTATAAAATCAGCAACAGATTGTTTTTACATGTAGTCCTCAGCTGTTAAATCATCAGAATTTTTTTCTTTACAATACTACTGCTTAGCTTTTTCTTTTTGCTTTAAAACAAACATCTGTGTACAATAAATGAATCCAGAAGTGACATTACACCTTTATGGTTTTTCAAATGGTTAGTGTCAGTGTATTATAAGATGATTATTTTGTGGCTCTGTGGTTTTTTCTTTCTTTTTTGTCAAAGGACTATTTGGTGGGTTAGGCTTTATATATCCTCTTTTCTTTCTGAAAAGAAACAGGAAACATAGCATTTAGTTTTGAAAGCAACTAAATAGAAGTATTTTGTGGCAGATGGGATTTTTATGAGCTGTTTGTCACTATATACCAGTCTTGTTAAGGAGCAATCGTTTTCTGCTTCATTACACTAAGATAGCTCTGTTTAGGGTTCCACTCAGCTGTGAAATGACTTTAAAACTTCTATAAGGAATAGAGATGGGATTTTTGTAAAAAAAAGATTCCTAACAGTATAAGGAATAGAAATAAAATGGTCAAACACACTGTTTTTTGAAGCAGAGGGGAATATAGAAATGTTGCACTGCATACTTACGTTTAATCTGCTGGTTTAAGATGAGAAGAGGCTTCAGAGTACTATTATTTTCTACACCTTCTAAAAAAGGTGATATTCAAGTTAGTTTGTATATAAAGACCAAAAAGACATTTTTATGTGAAAAAATAAAATTATATCTGTTTCTTTACACTGCTATGAGGCAGAGAAATTACAAACAAAAGAATTAGACACACAGAGACATCAGTATGAAAATAGTGAGACAGATCCTCATCTCCTATACATCAGCAGACCTAGGCAGGTTTATGCTGTTTGTAGGTCTTTCTTGAATGTAAGCTCTGATTCTTTAAACCTTTGTATCTTGCCCTGGGCAATTAAAAGTCAACATAGTCTCCTGGAAGCTCTGAGTAGTTCTGAGAAACGCAGGTGCTGGCAAAGCTTCTCTTCCAGGTGTTCCTGCCCCATGGCCCTGAGCAGTGCCCGTGACATTATCCACCTGCCCAAGTCAATCACTGGTCCAGACATCACTAAAACCTTTTACATGTTTACCTGCCTAAATTTAAACACATAACATTCACTGGACTTACTCATGCAAAGTCACACAAGGGATTTTAAGCATTTCTGTGCTTGGCATTCATGTCACCTTTTTCCCTAAGATGCCAAAACTCATTTTCTTAATTCAGATGTCCAGTCTTTCTGAATATTGTATTTAATTCATTCATATGTTTAATTTTGGCTTTGAGTGAAATATGTTAAATTTTTACTTAAATAAAGCTTTTCTCTTCTGTCCTGAAACAACTTCTAACAAATTGCTGAAAGCAATTTCAACACAGTCACCAAACTCCCTAGCCACTCAGAAACATCTGGTACTGCTATATATCTGTAACACCTTGTTGGTGAGCCTGTGTATTTTTTCATTATTCCTAGTGGAACAGGGTCTCCTGGCTGAGCAATATTACTCTTTGCAACTATGAATGCTAAAAACACAGAGCTGTAACAGGTAATTTAAAAGATTGCAGGCAGTGATCCCAGTGTCCATATGATCAAACGTCTCCATATCTTACATTTTAATCCCATTCCTTCATACACACTTTTTTTTTCCTTTCTACATCCTGTCAGATTTCATTGTGTTACCTTTGAAGCATATCTTTGTGGTACTTCTTCCCTATGAATATGTTTCAGTCCCTTTTTTCCATGCTATTTCTCTTTCTCTCTTATTTTAATGCCACATCAAGACTTTACTCTTTCTTTTTTGAGGTTGGACTAGATCATCTCAGAGGTCCCTTCCAACCATGATGATTCTGTGTGTGTGTGATATGAACTCTGTCTGCAATGAAGAATTTTTATTCTTAGTGTCGCTCCTCATGCCTTCGTGGACAGTGTATCAGGAAAGAGACTTTCCACAAGGTAAACCTGTGCTTCATGGATATGGTTGACTTGTCTATGGCCAGTGGTTAAAAACCACCTAATAGACAGTGGTCAGCCCGACTTTGCTCTGCCCTGTTAATACTGGTGTGGATCTGAAACCTTGTTGTATGTTCGTGTAGAAAGGGGTGATCCCTGTCAGCCTTTCACTTTGCTTTATATATTAATAAATCCAAGTGTCCAAACCTAATCCCACATGCACAGTCTTCAGCTCTGTTACTGGGAACGGTCTTTTCTTTCAGCATCAAATTCCTGCAGTTGGGGCTTTCTCTTAACAGGCAGGGCCATTGTCAAGCTCCCTCCTGCTAATTCTGCACAGGCTATTTGGAAAGACTCATTCTCCGACTTTGCCATTGTTTCTACCAATGGGCAAGAAGAAAATGACTTTACACCTTCTGAAAGAGTGCTGTACTGCACAGTGTCCTGGGAATGGTTGCGCCTGATGAAATCTACATGTTCTTCTTCATCACTGTTTTTCACTCCTAACCTCCTACTTCAACTGAGACAATCATCACCAGTGTTGGATTTCCCTTGGGACTCCCCAAAGGGGGAACTTCTAAACTTTTGGCTTTTTGTAGGACTTGGGCCACTGTTTTCTGAGGCAAGGATTTAACTACAGTCACTGAAAAGACTCAAAGTGTTTGTGAAACCTGCCTGGGACATAGAGCGTAATGTGAAAGAGTGGATTTAACCCAGTTTTCTCATGTTCTGAATGAGTGATCCATAACCAGAAAAAGAGGGGAGTATATCCTCTCCAAGGACATGATCTGAGCAGTACCCAGTCTCATAGGCAAGCTCTGATGGCTCAGAGGCAGAAGCTGATGAATATTGATGAGCAAGTTTCCCATTGTACTATCCCAAGTTTTATAGAGTTCAGGATAAAATACGTGTTTAATCGGGACATGAACATTGAAGTTCATGACTTGTGCTTGAGGAACTTCCATGTGGAAAACCTGGGTACACATTCTCTTTCTGCATATGTGAAAAACAGCTTAGCAGAAATCACAGTAATAATTAATAACTTTTAATCTTTTGGGAGGTCTTGGCTTTTACATTTACTTATATATTCTTCTTCCAGTTCAAAACATTTTTTTATTTCCTGATCATGTTTGCCATGGAGAACTCACTACTTTAAATTGCATTAAATACGTGTTAAATTCACAACCCAATTTCATCTAACTTATGTATGAGTCTTTGTGAGTCAGATGTATGTTTTATGAAATGTAGAAAGTCATATTTTTGTCATTATTGAAGCTACATTATTATTTAGAGGATCATTAATTGCACTTTTTCTTGACAGTTTGATGTTTTCTATGTCAAATCTTAATTTCTGACTAATCCAAATTTGCCAGTAATAGTAAATTAACGTACCTCTTCCTAAAAGCTATTACAATGTCTGACACACATTCAACAATTTTACACAGCTTCTCTTATTAATACTGTAGAAGCAAAGTGCAAGTGAAATTAGTTTACATACCAATCCTGATTAAGTTATTCTTCCTAATGAATTCTGCAGTGAGTTACTTCATTCAGTGTAAGTTTGGATCAGCTTTCTGAAGGTGCGTTAGCACAGAGGTTTGATCCCTCTACAAGCGCTGCTGTCTGCACTTGCAACTTTTTGAGGACTTGGGTGAGTGCTCAGCTGTTCACACCTAGGGACAGATATAAAGTTCTTCTGTCTTTGACTTGGTGCTACTCTTACAACACAGGTTTTATTGACAGGCTTTTAAAGAGCTGCAAATCCTTAGTATAGCCTGAGAGCAGTGGTTTAATAATCTTCTAAACCTCCCCAGATCTCTTGCACAGCTCACCACGAATTATTGCATTTGGGAATGACTGGCAAAATCCAGGTCACATCATGAGTAATATATGGATATGTCTATACCTGAGAGTGTTAATACTAACTGCCTTCAAATAGAAAGGCAGACTCACAGTAACTGTGTATCTAATCATCAAGGCAGAAGTATGAGGAACTTTCTCCAGCATCTGCTGATCCTGTACATGGAGTTTGCCTTGTAATTAGAGATTTATTTTCTACAGCTCTTCATCCCTCAATGACCTTGGGAGAAGAGTTGAACAGAATAACACGTAAAAATGACTTTAAAATATAAAAATAATCTTGCATGAGTATTGTGTGCAGTGCACAGGATATCAGTGTTCCAGGCTTTAATTCACTATTTAATTCTATAGGCTATATATATCCTTGAGTTTTTTATGTGGAGTTGCCATGAGTCCCAATGTACTGAGATATTGGACAGTACTTGATCCCATAAATCATATTCTCATATGCAAGTTCAGTCATCAAATGTTCTTAAGGCAAAAATGGTCAATCACAATGGCACAGACTAATTTAATCTTTTAAATCCTTAAGGAGAAAAGAAGTTCAGAAAGATGCAGGGAATTTGATAAGGGAGTCTTGATGAGGTTTTCAACCACCTGAATATTGGAAAATTGGGTGGTAAGTTTAGGAGGTTGGCCACCTCAATCATAGACATTTGCAAGCAAATTCACTGGTCAACAATCTTAAAGAAAAACAAAAAAACATAGGGATTAGCTTTAGACATAACTTGAATAATGAGAAAAAATAGGTATTTAGCTATCTTTTTGCATAAGGAGACATTCATTATACAATTGCTTTGTATAAGTGGTGTTATATCTTTTTATCAAAGATTCAATTTCTCTATTGCAGAAAAAAAGAAACATAACAAAACACTGGAAAGAGGTTTTGAGGCTACCTTTTTATTTTCTGAAAGTACTAAAAATGTTTTTTGTTGTGCCATTCATTACTAAGACATTACAACGCCAGGCAAATGCTCTGTATTTTTTTTACTCTTGGGGCTCACTTCTGTATTTTGGCATCTCTGTAGGAAAATGCTGTGTTTGCTTGAGTAACTCCAAATGTATTTGGGGATCGCTAGTTTTTCTAGTCATTTCTTCTCTAGTCTAGTATGAGGGTTACTATGAGTGTGGTGGAACAATGGAACAGGTTGCCCAGGGAGGTGGTTGAGGCCCCTTCCCTGGAGACATTCAAGGTGAGGCTTGACGAGGCCCTGGGCAACCTGGTCTAGTTGAGGCTGTCCCTGTGACTGCAGGGGGATCGGACTAGATGACCTTTGAAGGTCCCTTCCGGCCCAGATGATTCTATGATTCTATGATTCTATGTGGTTAGCTGTGTTTTACCATCCTGCACCAGCATGGGAAATACATGGAATGTATCAAGATGCTTACTAATGTGGTTACACTTATGAGCACAGTAATTTTCTCTCCATATGTGAGAAGTAAAAACCAAGTTATTGAGCACAACATTTTTTGTCCAAGGAGCTAATATTGAAAAAGGCAAAATAAGTAGTATAAAGGGTAGGAAATTTTATTTTTAACTGCTTCGTGAGCTATCAAAACAAAAATAGTTCCTAGCTCGGACACATTTAACAGTCTAAAATGAGAGTCTTAACTGATGTAAAAAGACATAACTCAGTGACAGCCATAGGCAGTTTACCTCAGCTGAGGATTTGGTTTGTAATATTTTTCTCAAATGATGTCCCTAAGCTATTAACATGACTGGGAAAAAAAAAAAAGAAAAAAAAAAGAAAGAAATTCTGTCCTTTCACCATTGATTATGACCTGATGCGTAGCATGCTAACTAAAGCCATATTTCAAACTGAATGTACTTACAAACAGTGAAAAGGCTTGAGAATCCAATTAAGGAAACTTTAAATGACTAAAATGGCAATTTTCAAGTAAAGAAGCAGTTGGTTTGCTTGCCTACAGAGAATTTGCAGGCAGATTTTATTATGAAAAAGTTTGAGTCTCACAAGCTTAGTGACAGCTGAATCCTACAATATGCTACATTTGGCAGTAACTTTTGGAAGAGATATATGTGTCTTCTTTTCCTGTTAAATATAGGTGTTACCTCTTCAGTATTACTGGTGCTGGGTATAAAATTTCCATCATAAAGATGAAGAACTAGACAGTTACTCTCAGGAGGGTCTCCTAGATAGGTTTTTATAATCTTGCTATACTTCAGGATGTCAGGCACTTTTTTATTTCAAAACATGTAGAAGGACAAAGAAAGGAAATTAGAATCAGAGGAACAAAACAAACTTTTCAGCAAATCAGTTTTCCTTTCTGTCCTGTACGATGTCACCTGTTTGCTTCCTTCTTTTTTATGCTCCAGGCTTGTTAAAGCCTTTCTATGTTTTTATGGGAATAACTGAGATTTATTTTTTCTGCAAAATCATGGATTTTTGACTTGGGGTTTTATAGGTATTCAATTTTGTGGTTAAAAACCAAAATCTTCTCTTTAAATACACTAAGTATTTAAAAAGAAGGGAGCTTCCTATGGCTCAAAGGGTTATCATTTTCTTCCACAAGAAGAGCTGCAGCAGTCAGGTATGAGACAAAGAGAGAACAAAGGATGATATTGGGAACTGGAAATTTCTGGGAGGGCATATGCATTTCTAGCCATAATTTATTTTATTACATATTAGAAAAGAATTCCATAAGAGTTTATTAATTACTGTTCAGAAGACCTTAAAAAGTAACAGGCTGCTGTTAACAGGTGCAGATGTTTACACTTAAACTGAATCTTCACTGAAGATTTTGACAAAGACCTGACACTTAAATGTGGGAACAGGGTCTACACTTTTAAATGATACAGAGATGTTGCTCAAAGAGCAGTTCTAAAAGAAGACTCAGGTGCCTAAAGGATTTCCAAGTGCAAAGGACTTATAAATCCAGATCACAGAATCACGGAATTATATGAGTTTGGAAGGGACTTCTGGAGATCATCTAGTCCAACTGCCCTGACAAAGCAGGTCCATGTAGAGCAGCTTGCACAGGAATATGTCCAGGCGGGTTTTGAAGATCTGCAGGGACAGAAACTCCACCACCTCTCTGGGAAGCCTGTTATGGTGTTCCAGAAGATGTATTCTGAATTTCCATTCTATAATCTCCTTTTCAGTGGACACACACATGCCCTTGTTATCTGAAACTTTCCTGCATTCTTTTTGCACTTGCCCACTATTACCCCAGGCAAACTGCTAGGTGCCTCATTTCACAGACGTGAATAAGTGAAGTTGGGCAGTGACTAAATTCCATGAAGAACCTGCTCCAGTAGGTATATACTGAGTTTTAATTCATCACAGATAATGCTCTTGGCAGGGGCCTTCAAGCTTGGGGGAAAAGCAAGCACCTATTGAGTAAAGGGACTTAACTCATTTTCCCAAATGCAGTGTCATCCCCATGCCATGGGATATTCCACCTCTCCTCTAGCCACCTCCCTAGAAGGTCATGGTTGTCTCACAAACCTTGCATCATCTGTACCTTGTGCATATCTTGTATGTCACAGGGAGTCTTATCTCATTTGACACTTACATTTGGACAACCAAATCCTGCCTTGTTGTTGAAGTTTTTTTCCTTCTTTTTTTTTTTTTTTTTAAGACTTCCTTCATATTTTATTCTCTCTCACTATTGATTTGGTGGTCTCTTATTTTTTCTTCTCTGTCAGTCTCTTGGATTGGTTTTCAGTCAAAATATGGCAGATTTCTTAAAATTATGGACACCATAGAACATTGAGGAAGCTTCTGATGCTTAAGGGTCCATTTCTGATTGCCAAACAACATATTTGGACACCGTGTTCTCTAAAAGATTTAGAGGAGAGAAAGAAAAGAAAATGCACAAACTTTGTTTAAGGAGGTAGCTGCCTCGTGCTGTCTGATATAGCTCGGCAGGCAAGTATAGAATTATAGAATCATAGAATCATATGGGGTTGGAAGGGACCTCTGGAGATCGTCTAGTCCAACCCCTCCACCAGAGCGGGTCTACCTAGAGCATGTTACACAGGAACTGGTCCAGGTGGGTTTGGAATGTCTACAGAGAAGGAGACTCCACCACCTCTCTGGGCAGCCTGTTCCAGTGCTCCACCACTCTCACAGTAAAGAATTGCTCCTCATGTTTAGGTGGAACTTCTTATACTCAGGTTTGCGCCTATTCCCTCTTGTCCTGTCACTGGGCACCACCGAGAAAAGACCAGCTCCATCCTCCTGACACCCTCCCTTGAAGTATTTGTAAGCATTGATCAGATCCCCCCCCAAGTCTTCTCCTTTCCAGACTAAAAAGACACAAGTCCCTCAGCCTTTCCTCACAGGAGAGATGCCCAGGCCCTTAAGCATCTTTGTGGCCTTTTGTTGTACCCTCTCCAGCAGTTCCCTGTCCTTCCTCAACTGGGGAGCCCAGAACTAGACACAGTACTCCAGATGGGGCCTCCCCAGGGCACAGTAGAGGGGCAGGATGACGTCCCTTGGCCAAGCTCTTCTTGATGCACCCTAGGATGCCATTGTCCTTCTTGGCCACATTGCTGGCTCATGGTCATCCTGTTGTCCACAAGAACTCCCAGGTCTTTCTCCTCAGAGTTGCTTTCCAGTAGGTCAGCCCCCAACATGTCCTGGTGTTTGGGGTTATTTCTCCCCAGGTGCAGCACCCTACACTTGCCCTTGTTCAATTTCATTAGGTTTCTCTCTGCCCAACTCTCCAGCCTGTCCAGGTCTTGCTGGATGGAGGCACAGCTTTCTGAGGTGTCAGCCACACCTCCTAGTTTTGTGTCATCAGCAAACTTGCTGAGGGTACATTCCATCCCTTCATCCAGGTTGCTGATGAATATATTGAAGAGGACTGGACCCAGTACTGACCCCTGGGGAACACCACTTGTTACAGACTTCCAGCTGGATTCTGTGCCCCTAATCACAACCCTCACAACCCTATCTTTCAGCCAGTGACTTAAAATTTTTGAGAAAGCTTAAATAGTTAACAAAACTATTTTTGATATAAGCAAATGTATTATTGGTTTATACAACAAAAGCACCAGGTCTCAGTCCATACTGCAGGGTGGGCAGCTTGGGACCAATTGAACAGCCCAGGAGGATGTTTCTGTGAGGTAAGGTGGATAAACTACCCAGCATTTACTGCAGGATACTGCAAACCCACCATCTCCACCTTCTCTGCAGGCCTTACTGTTTGCTGTCCTGTTCTGACTGGATTTCAATTGGTCTTAACATTTTCCTCTCTGATCAGTACAGACAACATCAGAGGTGCTCATGGCAGCTTGCTGTTCTCAGCAACAAGCCAGGGACTGCTGCTCTCCTCTGCACCCCAAATAAACAAGCCCAGACTCAAATACACATACAGTAAAGGAAAAGATATTTGAGCATGTAGAAGGGTTTAGGCTAAAATAATTGACTGTTCTTCAAGCATAAACTGCAAGTTCTGGGGATTAGTGTTAAAGAGCATTCTTTCTTTTTCTTTTCCTTTTTTGATAAGGCTCTTGTTGTCAGTGTGTTTCTTATTTAATTAATTCCACAGACAGTAAATCATTGCCTTGTTTCCAAATTGTGGGAGCATTAGTCACTTTTAGAATGAAATTTGTTGTAGTGTGAAAGGAAATCCAAACAAATCTATGCTTCAATATGATTATTTTACCCTAGAGATTTAATTTATACAAAACAGATTATTGGAATACAGTAAAATTCCCATTAAAACACAAGAGTCATCAATTTTCTGTTGAGTGTAGCATAGCTTAAATTATGAAGATTTAATTATAGAAATTATTATAAAGTTGGGGTTGAAAGATAATTCATGTTCTGAGCTTGATTTTCTTTTTCTGCTTCATTTTCAGTATTTCTCATTAGATTCTCACTATATTTTCCCCAAAATTTATGTCTTACAATGAGCAACCGGGTCACTCTATGACTGTGACTTTGTTTCCCCAGAAGCTGGTTGAATTTTTGAAGAGAATAAAATAAATCATCTTAGAAATACAGAGCATGGCTCTGGTCAGAGCCATAGCTCACACTTGGCATTTCAGCACCGAGGATCTCCTCAGGGATTGCTCTGAGATGGTTCAGCACGCAAGAGTACCGTTTTGAAAACACCTCCTACCTGCAGACTTCCCTGCCACAAGAGCTTGCTGCCTCCGGCTTCCTCCCTCCCTCCACCTCTTTCTTGTCTGGAGACCAATCATCAGAGACACTGTGATTTCTCAGTACAAATATTGCATTTTATCACATCTCTCCCCACATCCCATTGCTTAGCACCCATGTTCCTCTATGTCTGGCTTGTCCCACCCTGTCTGTGGTGGGAGTGCTGGGCTGCCTGCACTGCGTCCTGCTTCATGTAGTCCATGGAAGCCTCAGAGCCCCTTGTCTTGACCTCACCTCATCCATACCAAGAACAGGGGAAGGAGATGGGTCATCCATTCCAGCTCAGCCTGCTGAGGGAATGATTTGATGATCCCCTGGGTGTGTGCCAACACACAGCTGGAAGGACAGGAGTTGTAAGACTAAAACCAGAGTCAATCCAGTACGTCAATGGGCATGGGATCACAGTACGATGTGGTGATGATTCAGGCTGGAAGGAGACGTCAGGAGGTCAACCCCCTGAAGGTGCAACCTCCTGCTGAAAGCAGGGTTATGTCTCAGCTCAAACTAGGTTGCTCAGGACTTTATTCTATTGGGTCTTGGAAACCCTCAAGGATGGAGGCCTGTCTCCATCCAAGGAAGGATGCACAGCCTGTCTGGGCAGCCTGCCTTCATGGTTTGTCTTTTTGTGTTGAGCTTGTGAGGCAGCAAACCTCTGCAGAGTGGCTGCATCCTGCAACCCCCTCACAGCCTGGTACTGGTCCCATAGGTACAGAGGTGGCAGTGCTCAGACTGCACACCCAGTGTGCCATCGAGCACCCAACCAAAGCAGGCAGCAGTCTCATACCGCTATACTGTTCTCTTTCTCCCTTAGCCATTTCCAAAATCACATATCAGCTCCTGGCGCAGATGAATGTAGGACTGTCTTATAGCTGCATAAATGCTCTGGGCATGTCTTTGCCCTGCAGTTTAATAGAGCAGCAAATCACAGGTTATGTCTAGATTAATAAACTAATGAGCAGGTTGAGAGCATGGCTGTGAGCGGTGCCCTGTGATTGCCCACGTTGTTTCAGGGTCAGCACTGCTCTGGCTGGTGCCAGCTGGGACCACCCACTGGTTATCACAAGGGGATGTCTCAGGATTTTTACTGTCCTGGTCAATGACAAACTTTTAAAATTTGTTAGCAATTTGAGTTATTGTGTAGAAACCAAGTCTCCTGGAAAGCACTGGACTACTACCTCCATGTGTTTCCTCAGTGTGACTGTAAGAGTTTGAAGAAGCTGCAACCTAATGGTTTGCTGCTACCCATGTTAAACAAGGGGGGATCACCTGGAATTTGTTAAACAGAAATGAAAACAAGCTCACATCGCTTCTCCTCATTACCCTGAAAACACCAAGTACCTGTTTCCCCAGGAAAGGTAGTAATTCAACTTCATAGATACATTATCTACAGCGGCCTTCTTTGCTTTAAGACACGCTCACAGACCAATGAGGTTTTACAAGACAGCATGAACTCAGTGTGACAGTACAATAGCAGGACTGTATTCCATTGTCAGAGCTGGGCTGAGGATTTGCCTTTTTGTGAATATGTTGTCTGTGATCTGGGTTTCTATTTGGAGTAAGCAGAAAGAAAAACACTTGTCAATTATTATTTTTTTACTCTTTGGACTCCATCATCTGAGTACCTGTAAGTTTGTTTTTCATCTTTAATTTTTTAGTTATTGTGGATTACTAGTTTAATTTATTTTCTCTAGTCCATCTGATATTTATCATCTATGTACTAATAAAAAAAATCCTAACGTATGTGGGGAGGGATTTGAATGGAATCTACTTTTGTGTTTAGTATTAAGATGACACATTTAAAGAAGGTTGTTCAGGCACCATGCTGGAGTAGGCAGAAAAGTGAAACCTGTGGCTTCCTTCCTCAGAGCAGGGAATACAGCTGGATTTGATCCCACAATCACTTCATTTACACTTTTTTAAATAAATTAAGTATATGTAAGTGTTGGTCTTTTACAGACTAACATTAAGCTAGACGCGTCTCTACATAGCCAGTTGCCTAATTATATTTTTACACACCTGACCCCATCTGTCACTTTTTTTTCCAACATGTAATAGTGCAGTTCAAACCTGATTTTAATCAGTAGAAATAGCTGGTCTGTCACTCCCATTCCACTTTTGCAAACATTAGAGACCAGATGTTAAAAGGAAAGGTGGTTCCTGAACTGTCCATCAGCTGGACATAAAAGGACATTTATAAGATATTGCTGTTCTGCTCTTGAGTATTCAAGTAAATAACAAGCTGATTACTCCACTAATGGTTAAATTTGCCACTGACCGAGAGGTAGATTGTCTGGCTGTGCACATTTTGCCAAATCAATCTAATCTGAAAGATATCAAAAATAATAAATCTTTCTTGGTAGGATTTTTCTGGTGTTTTGATAATAAGACTAATATAATAAAAACCAAGCATATCTTAATCTTCTTTTAGTGGTGTTTAATTAAATAAAAAAAAAAAACACATAAAAATGGCACATCTATCATTCTTGTAGCACAACCTTACTAAAAAAAAAAAAAGAAAAATAAGAGATATATATAATTATCAATATTTTGGTAGTTCTTTAGTTCTCTAACTTCTTGGCACCGCAGAAACAGCTTGAATTCTAACAAAGAGGACATATATTGAAAATATGTGATTTTTTTCTGATGGATCTGAATATTATTATTGTTGAAAACTGATTATTCTTGTATTATTCTACTATCAAGCCAGCTCTGAAGCCTCCAAAAGTAATAAGCATAGCTGGCAAGATTCAGATAAACCTGCTGAATGAGCAAGCTACATTTAAACCAGACAAAAGATTTTCCCAGACTTGCAAGTCAAATTAAATTCAATAGAATAAAAATCAAGTGAAGCAACCCAAATTGCAAGTGTAAATCTGCTTTATACAAAAAAATCAGATATTTCACAGTATCAGCTTGTAAAGCTAATATATATGAACAATTACTCTTAGTGCTTAGCAGTCTGAGTATGTAAATATGCAGAATTTCAAACTGTATCCATAAGGAAGCATCAAGTGCACAAATAACCCATCTCCACATGAACCGCAGCCAAGGTAAATGAGATTATGATAAAAAAACTGGAAGATGCTTTGTTTATAGAATTCCAACTACTTAAGGAAAATAATCAACCCATTTTTAAAATCTAAGAAGCAAGTCTAGTGTAAAATGTAATTATTGCATTTGCTTCTGGAAGACAGACTTACGATAGTCTTTTAAAACACTGATTTCCTTATTTTAAATAACGTATTTTAATCCTTAGTTTGATTAGCTTTTTCTCTTCAAAAATGACAGTCTCCTTACATCCTGTTTTGAGGGAGTAAAATCTGACTAACCTCTCTGATGATGGGAAGCTGCATACAGAACTATTAAAAAATATAAACGAATCTTTGTAAGAATAGAGTTTTATACTGTGTGAACTGGATGGGCAGCTATGGAGTTAATTTCTCTCATACCTTATTCTCTGACAATGCCCAGGACGTGGCCTGTAATTTCCTTATTTAATCCAATGTCTTCCTCAAAGACTGCTGGATTTTCTGCTTTCTGTTCCTTCAACTCTATTATACGTGTGAATCAAGAATGTCTAAGATCACTGAATCTAGTAGATGCATAATTTGAGCACCAAAAATTTCCCTAGAGCTCCTAAGAATCTGTAATTGTGTCCCGGTGACTGATTATTGTATCAGCTCCCTTAAAAAGCCTCTTCCACTGACATTCTAACTACTTCCTCAGATTCACCTCATAAAGACAGGTTCCAGTTTGAAAACCTCCCTATTCACCTCACCCATGCTAATAATTGATTCAGCTTTTTCTTTGAAATCAACTTTTTACAAATGATCTTCATATCACCTCTTGGTCCCACCAGGCTGCTTAGTAGGTGCTTAATCTTGAATCTTTACTGTTCTGGTCGCCTCAGGCTTAGCTGAAGACAATAACTTTTCAGTTAACTATTTTAATTCCTTTTAAATTGTAATCCTCACCTTTATTATTCAGATACTATTATGACCTTTTTCCTGTGTTTTCATTCCTACAAGAATGTTGAATGTGAACTGTTCTCCTGTATGATTGTACTCATACAAGATGACATTGACCCATTTACTTTCCCATAGTAACATCTTAGAAGATGTCCTATGCACTATCCATGGCTGCAAGCAGGACTGTTATGTCTTTTCCATTGGATTTTTACAACTTGCTGTTCCAAGAAACTATTATTGTTTGTAATCTCTTCTTCATGACCCAGCATAGCTTTGACCCAACCTGCACTGCATATTTTTGGAGTGCCTGATATGTACAGGCATCAGCTAAAGAAAGCTTTCAAAATCCATCCAAACTGTTTGATGTATGTTTATAAAAATTTGGCCACATATTACATGTAAAAATGTCTTTTTTTTCAAGCAACTGAGCCCATGCTTACTTACAGTGTTCAGTCCGTACTCCCCGATACTTCTCTGTTAGCATTCTGTGCTACTATGTGAGCACAAAATGCTCATTTCAGTTGTGTTTTTAAAGAAATTAATGCTTTGCTTGAAAGCAATATATTCTGTTAATATCTTCTGAGCTTTTCGCAGAGATCTTTGCAATCATTAATGAAATTTTTCTCTTAGATGAGACAAAATCTTTTTATCTCCAGTGTGATGTTCATAATATTCTATCCATTGTAACTAATTTTGTTAGAGCTAAACATGTTGTTGAATGTGAAGTGATTATTTTAATTTGAAATAAGAATTAATGACATTTAGAATATTTTTTCCTTGAGTAAAATATACAATTTAACATACTTTTAAGACAAACATAACACTACATGCAAATTCACATTGTATGTATTTCATTCTCTGGTATTTATATTAAATATTGTCTGGGTATGATTCAACAGTCTTATTTGCTTTTCAGGATGAAACTCAAGAGCTTAAAATGTGAATCAAGAAATTCTAACCAAGCTCAAGTAGAATCCTGTGTATACTGTGTAGATTATATACTTCTGGTTGTTTAAACTCTTAAAAAATTCTTCATTGGCTGTAAAGTTTCTATTAAAGTCCAAATTTGACCAAAGAATTAGAAAATATATTGTTACAGATGTGGTGAAATTGAGCATGGTGTCATTCAGTGGTTGTGTATGGGTTTGATTTTCCTTTTCTTTTTGTGATAAGGCTGTGACTTTCAGCAAAAGACATCCTAACAAGGGTATATTTCTAGCAGAGGTGTGGAGATATGGAAGACATAGCAGGCATATGTAAAAGTTAGCCTAGTATAATATTTACACTCCTAGATGTGGAAACTCAAAAAAAAACCAAAATAAAAACATCCTTTAGCTGCCATAGGTATCAGGAAGGACTGCTAACGTGGGCAGAAGAAGCAAATGCCTATATTGCCAAGAGTAGACAAGATACATAGCCTAGTTTCTTTCATAAAATAAGGAAAGGAGGGATACAAGCCTACTCTACAGATACATCAGTTATCTATTGGAGAATGAGAGCAATTAAAGGCAAAAAATGGAACAGATATAAGACCTGCAGGCATAAAAAAAAATCAGGAATAAATATCATCTTGTCATAAAAGACTACTAACTATGAGAGAAGAAGAGTTTAGAACACTTCTAAAAGAGCAGGCTCTCACTTTTAACTTAAAGTTTGGAGAATTTGTAGGAGGGATTATCTGACTGGCACCTGCCACTTCCGCCAAAAGATGCCTTCCATTCCTGTAATCTTACGTTTCTGTTTCCTAGCAGGTTGTCGGTTGGTTTAATAACAACATCATATTTTCATTTATAATGCATGTCCCTTCTTTAATATTTAGTGACTATTTAGGAGAGAAACACTGCTGGGAGTATTTTAGATATCCTCAGAGCAACCCCATGTCCTCCATTGTTCTTGTTCAAAATTCCTACCTAAGTGTTTATCATTTGTCATCTTTGGTGGGAAGATTTCCTACTCTGACATTCTTTTAGCTGTCTTATTCATGAAAGGGAACATTCTGTGCCATTTAATAACGGTCGGCTCCTTGGGAGTCTTATCACACTGTTTCTTCTCTTGCAGTCTCCTAATCAAAAACTCCTTTTAGCTTATGCGAAAATTCAAAATTCTTTGGTTTGACAAGCTATCCAGAGATTGACTATAAGGATATAAGGTAAAAAAGGATATTCTAACAACGACTCTTATGTGTCCCTTAAGCCTGCTTGATGTTTCTGTCACAACTTGTAGATGGTGTTGCAAACTCATCTCATTGTATGCCATAAAAACCTGATGCTGTGTATATCTATCTGCAGTATTATGACACATAATTGAAAAATATGTTTTGTTTACTATATAATTTGAAATAACTTTTACTATTTAAGTACTGAACCAGCGAAGAAATCTACAAACAACTCTATCCATTTTCAGTGTGCACAAAGAGCAAACTACATCTGTCTTCTTTCAGTCCCAACCCTTGCACAAAATAGAGAGTGATAGGGTCTGAAATCATG
This sequence comes from Scolopax mira, assembly GCA_004320125.1. Lineage (NCBI taxonomy): Eukaryota > Metazoa > Chordata > Aves > Charadriiformes > Scolopacidae > Scolopax > Scolopax mira. The sequence continues at coordinate 31,022 of BJBW01000908.1, forward strand.
TATAAACAAAAAATAACTCAAATAAACTAAAGAATATGGCAAGAAAATAAAAAAAAAAGAACAACACTGCAGCTGTACCTAAATAATTTTTATATACAGAATACATTCAGAATAAATCGTTTGATCTTTTGGTCAACAAGCCTGCCTAATTTTTTACTATTCATCACCTTACTTTACAAGAAATATCTCTGACTCCTCAATAACATGTTCCTGTCAGTAATGCTCTCCAGAGTCATCTAGATAAATATCTCAATGAAATGAGGATTGCCAGGTGTTACTAAATTAAATGTAAACAGCATCACTTCTGAATATGTGGAGTGGTATGTAAGAAAGTACTGTCATGTAAAGCAGAAATACAGAATAGAAGATGTTCATCATTTCCTTGCAATACTTTGAAGGTATATTCTCATCTTGGGACTGCATTAATATATAACTTTGTCTTTACTGAGGTATGGTTTTGAATGCATAGAATCCATAAGTCCAGTTTGTCACCTTTTTTTATTATATCTGACATGTTTGATGGTGTTCATCACTTTCACAATTCTACTGATACTCTTTACTGCATGTCTCAATAAATTTGTCTGATGCACATACCATCTAAAACAGCAGCAGTAAAAAACATCACTGGCTGTGGAAATGTGTATTCTATAAATAGTAGATATAATTCTCTTTTCTTTTCCTACATTGTCCAAACCCATTTTTTACTATCTGTCACAACACACAGTTTATCAATGACAATATTAGACATTCTTTTTGACAGAGAAGTTAACACTGACGCTTTTGTAATGGAAAAATAAACGTAATTAATATTTCATTCTGCATGTTTAACAAGGTGAGCACCTTTGAAACCTTGTGGCAATTGGAATGTCTTCATAGGAAGAGAAGAAATAAACTATGCAATAAACTCTAGCTATGTTAATTTTTGATTATTTTTGCCAAAAATCTACTTAGAAAATTTTAGCTACAACTTTATTTTTTTCTTTTGTCTCTCTCAATTATTGGCAGAGGAATAAACTCAAAGACCAGAAACCATTTTAACTAGGTACTTCAGGTTTATTTTCAGTTTTTAAATTATTCCGACTCTGGAGACTGTGATTCATTAGGGTGACTTTTACAGAACCAGGAGTATAGAAAAGGAACTTGAAAAAGATGACACTGTACAATAGCCTCAGTGATTAAAGGATCATAAAACTGTATGTATGTGTGTGAGAGTGAATTGCCAAGACTTCACAACCTCATCCATATTATCTTAGCTTTGCAGAAAAGTATATTAAATTGTGTTGGTAGTATTTCCTCTCACTCACAGTATGTATAGCCAAGACAATTTATTTTTTTCATAGGCAATTATCTGTATTACTATTTTTAATAGGATAATCAAATCTAGAGTCATGCATTAATGTAGATTTTATACCTTCTATATTATTACTGTTTCTTATAACTACAAAGACAAACATTGCATAGTACAAACTCTTTAGTTTAGCCTGGACAGGATAGATTCTTAATTTTAAATCTGGAGAAAATCCTATGAGTCATCTACTGCATTAATGAGACAACAACAGTGAATGAGTTTGAACTACTTAAAGAACAGTATACATGCCAGGACGCTATTATAAACTCTAAGATATTAAGGAAAATCTTTTTATTTTTTGCATCTGAATTTAATGAACAAAAAGGACTAGGCAATTCAGTTGACTAGGAATAGATTTCTATTTATATAATTTCCTACAAAAATCCACGTGAAGTTTGTTGTATATAACAGTACAAAGCATTCACTACATTCTCCATAAATTGCATAAAGTTTTATTTCTCATCATTTTCCTTAGCTGTTAGTTCTCATAGTCTGAACAGCCTTGCAGACACTGTGCAGTGACAGTGTAAAAGTTAGTATTGGGTACTTTTCCCTTCTTCATTTCCTCACTCAGTACTGCAGGATGTCAAATATTTTTACTGAAACATGTCATATCTAGTCTTGAGCAAGAAGAGATATTTTTGACATATTTGAACATTGCCCGCTCCAGTAATATTTTTATGAGTATGGGAAAAAATGACCTTAATTACATAAAACTTCCAATTTATTTTGCATTCCTATCTCAGGAACTTGTGTAAAGGTTTAAAATTGTCAATCTTGCTCTTACTCAGTGCATGTTAAGAGGATGTGAGTTTTGTGTTGCTGAATGCAGGCATATCTGTAAATGGCAGCTGAAGAAATGCTTTTCCCTATGGTGTCTCTTTTGCAAACTCTAATCCCAGGAGAGGTGTTCAGCAGCAACTGTAGGGTCTATGTGGATGAGTGAAAGAATATATTCCCTGAGCACCCATAGCACTGACCAGCTAGTTGCTTACAGTCAGTACAATTCATAGTTTCTCATCCTTAGAGTCATAGAATCATAGAATTGTCTAGGTTGGTATATTTCCCTTTTTGGTCTGGTGATAGTAACATAGAGGAACTAAGAGCATCGTTGTCAGTGTACTGCACAGGTGCATAAAAAGGGTGAGAAATCCCATGTAGTGAGGGAGCATTAAAAAATACCAGATATTAAGCTGATGAACAGGAAAGAAATCTTCATCAATGACAAAAGGAGACAAGGTTCCTTTTGCTCCTGTTTGCAGCTTTGATCATAAGTATAGTAAATATTAAAACCTTAAAATATGCCTTATGTTCTGTTTTGTATAGGTAGGAATTTCATCATTGACAGTTGAAATTCGGTAAGGTACAAGGATGGAATGGCAAAGGGAACTAGTGACAGCACCTGAACTTCTGCTTCCACACGACAGCTTTGGAGTTACTGAGGGAAAGTAGTGCTGAAATTTCAATTGTATAGTTAGTACAGGGTAGCAAAACACTTCCAGAGGGTAAGCTTCTTCTCTGGGGACCAGCTGCCAACCAATTCCAGCACCTACTCATTGGTAAACTGTCTCTGTCACTGATTGCTTGTGTTCATGAAAAAGCATCTGTAATAGGGTGTCACAGGAAGGCAGGCAGCAGCAGAGAAGAACACAGGCAAGCCTTAAATACGGTTCTGTGTTTCAATAAGTGCTCTGCTGACAAACTCTTTGGGAGCCAGGTGAGCTCTTCCTTCTCAGTGAATTGGAGCTTTTAATGGATCAGTGTGTAAATAGTGGTAGCTGTAAGCATCCGGGTCTAGAGGGACTGGTTGATGGGTTCCAATAAGTTGTACTGCAATGGCAATCAGTAAAGCTCAGTAGCTAAGGCTATGTCTATAATAGTAAATTAATGAGGGACCTGATTGTCTGCACTGTGAATTGTCAAAACAGTCCCTGGCATGTTTTTTTTCCTGGATCAACTAGTGTTTTCACAAATAATACCTGGGCAAGTGTGTATGAGTTATCACAGGCAAGACACTATTTCCAATAGTAAGTTTGCATCCAGTCACTCAGATTTAGAAAGCAAGAATATTTAGTAACACGAATGCAGACTACTCTGCACCAACAAGCCTCAGAGCCAGTTAACACTTACAATCACTTTAAATTTATGTTATAGGTTTATTCTCAATGAAACAGATGCCTCTGTGATTGCTTTACCCTTCTTAATTTCTGAACACATTATAAAAATATCTCAAGAGGAGGAATGGAGACTTTAGAAGATCCACCAGAACCAGAGCTCTCAGAAAACAATTGAAGGAGGTTCAAAGAAAGTTTTGTTCCATGTTTCCAAGCCATAAGTGACAGTAAAAAGGAAAATGACCATAAAACACCTTTCTTTCTGACAGTAGTTGGTTCTTTAGCACTTGATAGTTAGCCCTTAATTGTTGAAAATGTTAATTATCAGACTATATTACTACAAACTTGAAGAGAACTGTATGCTAGACAAAAAAGACTTTTAGATTAACTGTACCAGAGTTTTCTAACTTACTACGTGCTTCTTTAGATTTTAAACTAAATAGTGAACTGACAGCTTTACAGAGCTGTTTCAAAATTCTGCGCCTAGAATTTCAAAAATTCCTGCAGATTTCTCACAGTCCAACATATGAACTAGTAATACACTACCTTGATATATACTTTGGGAATGGGAAAGTAAGGAAAAAGATTTTCTTGTGCAAAGACCACATTCATTGAACAACGAAGTTCTGACGCATCTGAAATTGTCCACAAAGTCAAGTCAAATGTACTATTGTAGTGTTTCAGATAATGAAATATATGAGAGGAAAATATTAACATTTATTAAAGCTCCAAATTTTTTTCAGACTGCTTTTTTAATTATCCTATACCTGAAGATTAATGAAGTGCTAACCTGTGCAAACCCATACGGTTTTGGTTACCCAGTTCTTATGGGGCAAAATCAACCTACATCCAATGTGAGTTTTGCAGGTATCATGCCCTATTTTGATGACCTTAGCTTACCATATATGACATAAGTGAAGTAGTTTGTTTTAGCAGAGGGCACTACACAAACTCAGTAAACTGACCTTCAGGGAGTTCTAAGGATATTAACTCAGCTTTCAGAAGACTCAAACTCTAAATCAAATATGCCTGAATAGGTACCGTCAACAAAAGTGTTTCTCCTGATTTCCATTTCCTATTGCAAATTGCAGCAAAAATGTCATGTCATATTCTGAGGATTGAATCACTCAACTCATATATTGAAAGACATATATATTAGATATAAAAATAAATCTGCAATATAGCATACTGCTCTGAGCTATTATAGCTAGTCAGTATAAAGGAAATTGAATGATAGTTTCAAGCTCTCATTCAGCATACAATTTAATAGGGCATTGTGCAATGTCTTTCTTCATTAGAAAAGAGAAGGGAAAACAAGTACAGCCAGCAAAAAATATGACTTTCATTTGCAACTGAGGCTCAAGTAATTATGTTTACAGCATGAATTTTAAAATTTTCTTGTTATTCAAAACTTTAGTCTGCTTTTAATTAAGACCTGAATGTTGGTTGAAAAAATATAGCATATTTGCATAGAAATAACCACTGGAAGATGAAATCTTAATTTTAAGGCATTTTAATCACTTTCCCTGGACTGATAATTACTTCTAGTTGATACATTTGAAGTGATTCCTTACAGCAATTGAATATATGCACACCAATTGAAGTTCTCCCTAGTACTGAGAGATCATATGCATATGATATCTCTGGGAGTGGGCAAATCATATTTTTTATCACAGCCTAATAACTAACAGAAATTCTTAGTCCATGTTGCTTGAGCCCCAACAAAGTAAGCTTATAATGACTTGTAGCTCTAGGTAAGGCAAATATTTGATGTTATAGTGGTGAATCAGTTTTAGTGATATACAAGTCAGCTCATGATACACATGTCCTTAGCCTTGGCCTTTAGTAGTACTATAGTTATTAATAACACAGGCAAGGTCAATTCTACTGCATCTGCTGTTGTTGCTTCATGCTACAGGCAGATAACCTGGGAGACAGAGCCAGCAGAGCATCTAGCTAATGAACTCCCTTGAGACTGGTGCTTTTCACAGGCTGAAAAACAGGAGGTTGCTGTTAGCAAATTCAGTGCTGGAAAAATAGTTAAGAATATATTTTACCTATAAAATATGTTTAAAAGATGATAAAAATAATGCTCTTCAATGCAAAGAATCTATAACAGGTTCCAGTTTAAACCTCTAATTCTTTTGCAAGCTGAATACTTGAAACAATAATTGGGCTTATTAAGACTTCTTATGAGTGGTACTTTATGTTTGTTTCCCTTTGACATTTTCTCAGGAACACAAAAGGGCTCATTCTAAATTACAGAAAAATGGTGTGAAAGAACAAAAAACTGTTTCAGGAAATCCACTGCTTCCTAACTCACACTGACTTTTTGGGGTCATGTGGAATAACTGTCTTACACCGTGTACCAGAGTTATTTAGAGAACTTGAGGGGGTTTTTTTATATTATTATTAAAAATATAATTTAGTAAGGAAACTTCACTAATACATGGAACATCGAAAGAATAAGTTAACTAAGTGCATTTCACTCAGAAATATTAAATCAGCTGGTTTGGATTGCTCTGAATATTTTAGAGGATTCTTGGTGCAGGACTGAAGGGATTTTAGAGAATCAAAGGTACCCAAAGGACCCACTTGAGTCTGTAAACTTTGCCAGGTTATATAAGTTAGCATCCCACTGCAGTTCCTGCTTCTTAGTTTAATCTTGCAATTAGCTAAGCATTTTGTAGGACTGCTTCACAGATTCTTATTTTAAAGCTTCACAAGAAGTTCATAGGACAAGAAAGAACCAAACACACCAGAAGGAACTCATACTGACTCAAGTGCTTAATATGGAGGAGGCAAGAGGAGGAAAGGAAACTATGCCAAAATGAAATATCTTACATGCTCACAAACATCTTTGCATTTGCTATTACAGTTGTGAGGATAGGGTTGAAACTAAAATGAATGAAATAAAGACATTGCTGTAATATTAGTGGATATGTTTATGGTAAGGTGGGAAACAAAGTTTTTAAAAGTCTTTACTGCAGAAGAAGTAGGATATGTTTGTGAACAATTAAGCTTTAACCCCAGAGTGTGAATGGTGGCTTGGAGAAGACTTCTCCAGTGGCATTTGAATTCTTCTCATCTTACTTTGCTTACATAGAAAAAGCATTTAACTCTCAATAAATTAAAATTACTTTCTCCAAAAAGTGGGAAGGAATAACTCAAAAAGTATGTGCAGTTTCTGCCAGCCATAAAAGGCCAAAAACTTTCATGAAGAAATGGAGATGAAGAAAGTAGGAAAGGCAGAGTTTTAGGACTAAAGAGGAGGAAATAGGCAGGAGTTCATATTTCATTGTTCTAAAAAATCATTAACTTATTAAAATCATTAAATATTCCTAAAAACAGGAATAACACAGTCCTGGACAGGATTATCACTTAGGACAGTTGTTAATGCCTGTGTTGTCAAAGGCATGTGAATAAGGAAAGCCATGAAGATTGTTTGCAATATTTCATTATCTACTTTCCTAATTAAAATGATTAAGTTTAGGTTTCTTTTAACATTCATGTCAGGACTTAACTCAGTTTTCCTCTGATGCAAAAAAGGTGAGGTTTTTTCCTTCCTTTTCTTTCTTTGTTTTCCTTTGGGGTTTTTTTTCTGTTTTTTTTTTTTTTTTTTTTTTTTAATGTCATAGATCTAAGGAATCTGGAGAAAAAAAGAACAAGACCAATATTTGGGGGAAAAGAACAAAGAAAGAAAGAAAATAGCAACCTTTTCCTTTGAAAGGTTGGGCAAGGCGCAATCCTTCCATGTCTTGATTTATAGCCTCCAGTGTGTTTGGGATAGACCAGACGGAGAAGATCCCTGGAAAAGGCGGGGACAGACCAAACATTCCAAAGTTCCTCATAGCTGCACCTGGGACAGAATTCACACTTACGCTTGTTCATCTTGAGCTGTTAATCAGTCCTGCACCAAGCATCCTCTGAAATGTTCAGAGCAGTCCAAAACAGCTGATTTAATACTTCTGAGTGCAATGCACTTAACTAAGGTCAAGAGACTTTCTCTGATCTAGTGTCCTTGCTGAAACAGTGTTGAGTCTCCTTCCTTTACCACCAAATAGGAGAATAATAAAATAAGATTTATGCATAGTTTCTGATTTTCTAAACATTTTTAGTACATGATAACATAGACTTGTTCAATCCTTGAGAGCCTGACGTTGAATGTTACCTTTGGGGACTGATCCTGCATGCTGCACAGCAGGAACCACAACTACTGGGCTTCAGCATAATAAATCCAGTTAAAAATAATTAACACAATATCACCTATATTCCTGTTTCAAGGCATTTATGAAAGGTATACAGAAAGCACAATATTAGATAACAAGTCTGTGTAGCCTTGTGTTTAAAGTATGTGGAGACATAGTACAGGCTGGAGACATTTGGACACAAACTTCTTCAATTAGCTTCCCTCATTCAATAGGTTAAGACTTCCTTGGGATATGCAATATCTTTCAGTCATACAGAACTCAATTCTAAATATTAGTTGGACCCCTGTGTTCCTCCTTTTCTCTGTGTTGGAATCAAGATATTTAAGAAATTATTTAGAATGCTTACATTTTATTGAAAGGCTGGCTTTACATAGTTGATATGAATAGAAATAGATAATTAAACAAGCTAATTACTTTGCAATACTACTTCATCATAGATAAAATAGTGACAGGGCAGTTATGTTCTTCTGCACTTTCCACAAAGCACTACAGACTACTTTTCATATGCTTTTTCATTATATATAAAACTATTTGAGGGAGAAGAAAGGAATATAAGGAGTAATAATGTTCTCACAAGTTAGAAATAAAAATGGAAAAGTTTTTTCTTTGCAATAAAAATGATCCCTCATTTCAGTTTTTGATTGTTAGTGACTTTAACTAATGCCATAATTACACACAGCATTTTCACTTCAGTGAAACTATTTCATTGGTTCAAATTGAAGTGACTGTAAATTATCTTTAATTTTGTGGAAGTGGTATAAATAAAATAATAGTGAAAATAATAACTTAAAGTTTAAAAATATCTCCATAGATCTTCATTACATATAAATGTAATATGGAATTTAAGTGTTAAACGCAGTCCTTAAACAGGCCTGTCTTAATTTTTAATTGTAGAGACTTACATGACATGGAAAAATGAGGTAAAATGTGCATTTACTCGCAAGCAGCCTTCTTAATCATCATAGTAGTTACAATTGGCCAGGCAAGTACTTATGAAGTATGGCATTGCTGTCAGCAAAACTATTTATCTGTATGACACTATATGTCACTTTTGAACTTCGACTTGACATCCATAAAATTACATTTTCATCAAACTGAAAGATCAAGCTTTCTGCGCTGACTCACTTGGGTCAACATTTTGCAAATGACTGGATTTACCACTTGAACCATAAAACCTTTGTGAATAATTTTGTGCATTGATGTTTGATAGCCTAGGGCACAGATCATAATTTCTGAGCTAAAAAAGAGGTGTCAGAGAAAAATGAATCTCTTTTCTGCATACCAGATTACTTATACCAATGTACTTCCTCATATGGTGGTTGTTAAATGTCTGTTGTTAAACTGTTAAATTAGTTGAATTCCCAGACAATATAAACAAGCTAATTCCCCTAATACTTATTTCTAGTACCTTTACAGTAGTTCAAAAGGTCAACTGCCCCAGTCAGCTAAAAGATTTTAATTGATAATAGATTTTTTTTTTTCCTGGTGGGAAGCCTTTGACTAGATTTCCAGGTAGTGTTTACAAACTCAGCAGAGATATGAATTTAAGATGAGCGTGCAAAATAGAAAAGCTGCTGTTTGTTTCGATTGACTGGAGTGATTAGCGGCGTTTCATCTGTCTCAGTACCTGCAGTTCAGAGATGGATGAGATGTAACACACAGCTGGATAGTTGATCTCAGAAGAGTGATAGCCCATCGTGCCCTACATGTCTTGGTTACATATCTGAAATTCTGGCTGAAAGTTTGCACAAAACTTTTCTGTTAAGAAAAGTTGTATCTAAGCAACTACAGGTTTTATCCTTTTGGGATGTCAAAAGTTTTTCAGTTTCACTGAAAAATGTCAGTCATCCAAGCCTTCCAAAATGTCTCACTCAAAATGGGTGAGTTTTTATTATTACATGCATTTTATTATTACATTACATTACATGTAATAATTTACATTATTACATGTGGTAAATTACATGCACTTTACCACAGCTCAGTGGAGATTATCAAGTGACTGCCCACGATTCCTTTAAAGTCCACATGGATTGGATGTTGGAAGAAGTTGTGGAATCCCTTGGAATCTAGTTTAGTCTAGAATATCTTCATCCTCCAGGCAACAATAATTGTCATTGTCTGCAGATGCTCTGTGAAACCAATATTCTAAGACTACCTCCATGAGTATCTTGTGCGAAAGCTTCAGGTGCTCCTGTCCCCAGCTCCTGCAGGCAATGTTTTATCCAAGAAACAGCAATGACTTCCAATATTTCATCTAGAGCTTTCTACCAAAGAAATGTAGTGGATGCTATTGTGTGGATGCTATTCTAAGCACTAACTCACTTTGCTGGAATGTCATTGTATATGGTGTGGTTTCTACATCAGCATGCCAAGTAAATGTTAAGCTCTTGGAGCTTAACAATGTTTTACAATATCTGCATTGATTTTCAGACAGGGAGTGGCTGAACAGCTCCTGCTAATGGGAAGGAGAGCATAAATCTTTTTGTTTCCTTTGTTTCCATGTACTGCCTTTTATTTTCTTTACTAAACTGCTTTTATCTCGATCCACAAGTTTTTAATCTGATTTTCTCCCCTCCTGAGGAGGAAAGTGAGAGAGCAGCTTGGTGGACACCTAGCAGCCAGTGAAGGTCAAACCACCACAGTTACATGTAAAATCAATTCTTTATTGTAATCTTGAAGATCATTGGCAACACATAAGAGAACACACTATGTCTTCAGCAAGCATTTTGGACAGTTTAAGAAGGCATAAAACTCCAATTTCCCTTGTGCTTTTTACATGTCAGTACAATGAAAATGAACAATGAGCTGCCAGGTCCACCCATGAAGAGACCCTTTGGAATTCAATACACTTAATTTTACATAGCTGAATGAAGAAAAATAGCTGTCCATGGATGTAAAGCTAGGAAGAAGTTGACTGAAAAGAAACCAACAGACCTCTTGAAAGTGAAATAGAGCTGGGAATTTATTTGGTTTATAAGATTGGGCATGATGAGTGGGGAGGAAAACTGATTAAATAGATTATGTACACTTTTGTGTAATACATTTGTCTTCTGTGACTTAGTACTATGTCAGGACAGATGATTTGGAGACACTGTTGCTCAGGACATGTGCTCTACTTCCCTTTTTCCTTCTTTGCACACATGTCGCTGGAAGTCAAATACTCCCAGAGGGATGAACTTGAGCTCTGTTATCCAAGGTTTCAATCAGTGATGGACTTGTCCCGTGTATGAGTACAAGGCAGGCTATAGCTTGCCTTGGTCTAGTTCATAGACTTCAAAATGGGGTGAAGTGCTCTTGCAGAATCCTTTTCCCATCTAGTCATAAAGCAGATGCAGATGCCCTCCTCGTTATAGGTGTTTTACAGACCTATCATTATGATTAGTTGTATAGGATGCTTTCGTTATTACTGACATTCCTGTATTTTTGTCCTTAAAAGGTACCCACACTCCCTAACACACTTGTATTGTCAAGACTGTAGCCATCAAGTTGAGGAATGTCTGTCTTTTTGTCACTTTAGAGACTGTATTGGGAGTGCTCTGAGCATTTTTGTGTTTATATTAATCATTATTATATTGTAAATAATATTAATATTATCATTTCAATCAGCAGGCACTTTGTACTTTGCTATTCCTTCTGAGCCTCTCACTCTCTTTCTCTGATAATACAGGATCCCTCTGTTTTGTCATGCAGAGGTTTAGTGTGTGCCATTTGCTAATAGCTTCCCATTTAATCATATCCAAAGCCGAGAAATGCATTTTTCATACAAGTGAAGCTTTTTGGAATCTCCTTCTTCCTTTCTAGTAGCTATATCAGGAACAGCAGAACCCGTATTATGTTGTTGCTTAAAAGGTTTTTTCCCCCACTTACTAGGAAATTCAGTTTTAACACTCAATTTGTTGCCTGGTCAATTAAACAACAAGATTCTTAGCAAACTCTATGCTTTAATCTAGTTTGAGCCCAGATCATCATTTATTCACTGTGGTTTCTGCACTGATTTTCAATTCCCTCGTCCCCCAATTTGCTGCAGCTTCTTAAAAGATTGGTCTTCAAGCCAACTACCTTTGCATGAAAGATTGTTTCTCGTGATGAAAGCATGCAGGTATTGTTGACTGCTGTGCCTGATTGAGGCTAATCTGTTATCCAGGCTATGACATATATCATCTGTACATGTTTTATATATGCAGTTTAGGTTATATGACCTGCTATTACCAATAGCAGTCATCACCATTAAAATAATAGAGCCTATTCAGTCTGCCAGCAGTAGTCTTTAAATTACTTTGTTTTGCAAATAAAGTACACTCAGTCTCTTAATACATCATTTAAGCATTCTGTAAACTAACAGTGCTTTGATTTCTTTATTTGAGCTCAGAAACATCCTCAGAAACAGTTTCACATTTTCATTTCAAAAAATTTGTAATCACCAGTTGCTTTGGGAGCAAGTTATTCTGTAAGATGCCTCCACATCAGTTATTCCTTTCTCTAGATACCTAATAAGGAGTATGAAATCACCAAACCAAGTGCGAGTTTTAGCTCTTATTGGATGCCATAAAATTGCAGCTTTTTGCTCTCTAGTTACATTAATAACAGTTACATACTGTTGTAGGCTCCAATCATGGAAAACCTGTCCTTTACTGAGCTATCAAAGATTTATTTTCACCTGTAGTGTTCAGCAAGGAGCTTGAGGATTCATAATTTTTCTGCAGTATTTCTAAATTAAAATCTCATCACAGTTGCTGCCTTCTTCTCCTCCACAGTAAATAAGATATGAAGGAATTGCATGTCACCAGTGGGATTTAAGAAACTACAGAAACCTTCACAGTGGTAAACTGAGGTGTGAACGTGAAGTGCACTTGCTATTGTGTTTTATGGAACCACACAGCACTGCTCCTTCTACCTACCGATGAAAGTCATTATTGCATTGTAAATTCACCTTCAAGTTCACTGTATCCTTACTTTCCTATGTAGGTGTTCTCTAAATAGCCACATTTACTAACTAGTACAGTTACGCCATCCATAGATACCTATTTGAGACCTTGACTGACTTCTTTTTGTTAGAGGAAAAATGTTAAAATATGCATGGGGGACAAAATCCTTTATATTCAGGACATGAAAAATGTCAGCGGACATTTCTGCACTTTTGTTACACAACAAACAAACTGGGATTTTGGCTGGGTTTTTTTTTTTTTTGGTTTCTTTTGGTTTGGCTTTGGTCTGCAAAGAGTGTTCCTGTCTTCCCATCAGTGTGAATGATCAAATGCCCTGGGCTGAACCTACTAGAAGTTGCCTTGCCAGTCACAGCCTATGCTCAGCCTGGATGGACACTGTGAGGAGACTTCATCCAGCTGGGGGTAGGGATGCTCCTCCTGGGCAGGGAGCAGGATGTAGGGACTCGCACCTCAGGGATATGACTTATGGGGTGAATTTGCACTACTTGCAGATTTCTGCGAGCACCGGGACACACTCGTATCTGAAGTACCCACCTGTCCCAAACCCCTGGAAGGGAAAGTGTCTGTAACCCACGTGGCTGGGTGAGGTAACTGTGACTATTCATTGGGATTAGAACAGTGTGGGCTGTATTATAAAAGGGTATTTAGAAAATCATAGATGCATATTAACCTTTTAACGCATCTAGTATTGTGGCTTACCTCTTGTATTGCAGTTTATCTGTTTATCTGCAAATGTTGATGTTGCTTACATGGTTCACTGATTGCTGGTTAATTACATGCTTTTAATAAATCAATAAACCACTTCAATTCTGATTCGGTTTCAACTATGTGAACTGAGCTGTTTTTGCCTGAGACAGCCATCTGGTGTTTGTGATTAGCAGGCCAGCTGCATCCTGCTGCTTACTTGTGTTAAAGACACAAGTGGTTCACAGCTAGGGCAGGAGCTGGACTCTCTGATAAAACTTTCTGCTCAGTTCTCATTTAAACTATTCATTACAGTAAGAGTTTGTAAAACTGCTGACTCTTTAGTAATCACTGTGAATTCATTGTTGCACTTCTACACCAAGAGCAGTAGTGAGTTAAGCATAAGTGCAGGCTATGAAGTTGAATAAACATAATTTCGGGGTCATTACATGCTTTTATCCAAAGGAAGACACTCAGAAAAGTAATGTCAAATCAGGGCATATCTTATATAATACATATATCTGTATTTAACTTCAATGTTTTTAATATATATAATATATATACATATAATTCTAGGCTTTATTATTGTCTGCTGAATGTAATGAATGATAATGTTTTCTTGCATATTGAAAGAAAACACTGTTTAATAAGCACGGACCTTTGATAGGTCTCTGATATTTTCAATAGGATGACTCTTTAGTTAGCCATGCCTGTCTTTTTTCTCTAATCCTCTGTCCAGATCGTCCTGACTTTAACAAAATAAAATCATGCCATGACTAGGTGTTCCCTTTTTCATTCTTTTGGGTAGTGTCCTTCCTGAATGACAGTTTTAAGTTCATTAATATATTAAACAAGGTTTACCTTTTATTTTCAGTGCTCCCATGCAGCACAAAATATTTTCATTTGTTCATAACTTTTAGAAGACTGTTTGCTGAGAAAGCCCAGGCCAGGAGGAGGCCCAAAACCTGCAGCTCTGCTCTTTTAATTGCAAGTCCCTGCTGGGTGCCCAGGCAGTGCCATCAATGAAGCTGCCGAGCTGACAGCAGAGAGGGAAAATAAAGAGGAGGCAAAGGAGTAGAGAGAAAGGAGGGACTCAAGAGAGAACTAGAGGCAAATGGGATCTGGACCTGGAATGGAACCAAGCAGACAGGAGGAATGGGAGGCTGGAAGTGGGCTTTGTTAAGGAGATGAGAACTGGGAGCTGAACGTGGGGCAAAAATGAAATGAGCACAAGGGAAACAGGGAATGAGAGTCACTGAGTGACTGAAACTCTGACGTGGCAGAAAGTTATGAACACTAACTGCATGCAAATGAAGATACTAGTCTCAAATCAGAAACTCATTAAAAAAAAGATATAAAGAAAAATAATAGAATAGTTAATCTTAAATCATTTGCTTCATACCATACAGGAACCCTGTGGTTGCCAGTGGAAAAATATCCAGGTCTGCAAGGCAGTATTCATGCCCTCCTCTGGCTACTCTTCCCAAAACTCTTGCATTATTCTGTACATGCCTTCCAAATTTTACATCATTCCAAAGATGAAACAGGAATATTTTAGAGAATAACTACCTAATTCTCAGAGCTCCAGCCATCCAGTGCACTAGTTAAAGGAGCAAAAAATTATTTGTGATCATTTAATAAAAAGCTGCATACTCATGTGTATAATCTGCTGAGAAAATGAAGTTAATTGAGAAGTTTCATACCTTTTGAGTCCTTTGCTTTGCAATCTTAATAATTTATTTTCTTGCTGGGAGGTTGCCTGTTCTGAAGTTAAATGTTCATGTTACCCAAAAGCTCCAATGTGTTTACAACATAAAAGGACAACTGCTGGTACAAGGATGTAGTCATGTACTTTATCACAAAAGTAGAAGTTAAGCATATGTTGATAATCCCTTCCTTCCTCACTTTGTAAGTGCTGGCCAGCTGGCAGCTGGCAGGGCAGCTTCACAGGGCAATGGATGTCTTACCAGGGTTACTGCTGACAGTGCAAAAAAGAGGCAACAGACAATACCTCAGAGGCAAATTGGGGAGGGGCAAGGCAGGCAAACCAGATTAACTAATAAAAAATAAAAGGAACAAAAATAGTTGCCACAGACCTTGAGGGTGAGGACAAGGGTTTTGACCTTGATGTGATGGAGCAGGAAAAGCAAGTGCTTCTCACCCACCCAGAGTCATAAACAGCTGTTCTGATTTTCATGCAGATACTCATACCATCTTACAATTTGCTTAGCATTTCAATTAATAAAACATTTTACGAAGAATCAGTTTTACCTCCAAGTTCTCATCTTTTATATAGGTTTTAGTTACTTATTAAATACTTGCAGATTTGCTTGGACTACACATGCTGAAAAGAATTATTTGGCCTTTCTGAAATGAACTGTAAAAAATATCTTTGCACAAAATTTCAGATAGAAGCTTCAGATAGAAGCACAGGAACCACCCATCACTTCAATACAGCATTAACATCCTAGGGTAGGTTGATTTTTTATTTTACAAAGGTACTAGTTTCCCCAACTGAAGCACACATTTCCTTAAACTTTCCTTCAAAAATTCCTTGTGATATAAAAGAAGAAAATTTTCTTCAAAAATCTTCCAACCATACTATTTCCTAGAACTAGACAGAGTTCTTATCTGCTGATGGTACCATGCTGCTATGCAGAAGATAGATACAGTGACAAGTCTCTCTTTCAGCTCTTGGATAAGGAGATGGGCATGGTAGGCTTCCTAGTATTCTCCAGAAAGTCTCCACCCAGACTCGGCCTACAGTACAGAAGTACGAAGGCTGAGTGTTTGTTATCAGCCAAAATAAGTCCTCACAAATGTACCCAGCACAACAGGATCTGCTTCCTGGACACCATTACGCCAGGGAGGAATAGGTCACCCTTTGCTCCCAAGGATACTTCACACTGTGAAACAAACCCAAAGGTTTATTGAACAGAAAACTCACAAAGAGGGATAGTGACTACAAGAATCAATACAACTCAGAACTTTAACAGTCAAGCAATTTTATCAACATTGTGTTTCTGTATTCTACTAGATTTTGAAATTTTTATCTATATGTTTAATAAAATATTTATTAAGAACAATGTTGTACAGGCCTAGTTCTTATAATTAAAATCAGAACTTCAGGGAACATCACTACCATTTCATGGAAGCCTGCATATCAGGTAAAATACTCTGATAATTGCCATTATCAGCAGCTGAGACCTTTAAACATCTTCAGGGCTTGACTTACAGTTGCTACTGGGATAGATACACATCACAAACACCTGTTTAAACAGACTACGTACCTTTCTGTATAGCTGATGTAACAATGTTTGACACTTAGCAGTTTTATACTAAATTGCAATTGGTTTTATCGAAGAAATGGATTGTAAGAGCCTAATGCTAGTGCTGGCAAGGTTAGAGGTTCCTAATAATGACAAAGTACACAGCCGGCATCATCCTCAGTGTCCCCTGGCACACAGCAGCACATATGATGTGCCAGTTGTCTGGCACACGTATAATGGTTTAATTTCATTGGGCACATTAAGTAATAGGCCGAGCTTGTGCACTGAGTAGAGCCTGTATATACAAGAGGATTACTAGAAGCCTTTACAAATTAATGATTACATATCCACGTGTGTACAGAAATAAATACCTAGACTCGGACAAAAAAAATGGGATCTTGGGAACAGATTTCTAAGGATAAAATAAAAACTGTGGATGACACAAATGTCTTCTTCTGATCTACATCACACTTGAGCGATTTTCTATTTTACATGTGAATTCATTTTAAATATGCAAGCATTGATGACCAACAATGAAAGATCAAGGCAAAAGTGACAGTCAGAAAATGCAATGTAGAAAAGACGATTGGGTCTTCCATCTTTTTTGCTAAATGAATGTGTAGGGGAAGCACTTCATGAAATTTAGGCCAAATGTATTGATAAATTCTGTCTAATGTTTTTTAATTCATATGTTTCTTTTATGCCTAGAATATGTAAGTGCACTATAGCTGATGCTGAATGGAACTGTGATAAAATGTCATTTTAGATTTTTCATTGCTTGGATTCAGGATCCATATTTCTCAATAAACACTGTTCTATTACAAGAGAACTTACATTTGAGAAAACTTTCTCTGTAAAAATATTAATCTTCTGATTTTTCTAGTACTTGGTATTCAAAAAAAAATATCCAAGAAATATCCAAGGCTGCACTATTCAGATATTGTTTCAGGCTTCACTTACAACAATTACCAATAACATTGCAATAAAATATCTACTTTTGAAATTAAAGTCTCTTTAATATGTTCAGAACAAATACACCATTAGTCTGGAAATGAAAAATGAGTCAGAATACCACCATCTTTGATGCTAAACTAATAGTGGAAAGGGTACAGGAAATGAGGAACACTAATACAGTTTTAATATTTTAGCATGGTGTCATCTCATTTAGTAAGTATATATAAACATTTTGTACCTTCTTTATTGTGATCAATCCAGCTTTTACAGTGATTCGGTTACAATCATCATCATTCTGTTCCTCTCCACAGGAAAAATGCAGAGCATGCTTTATTTCTTTTATAAATATTAACAGACAAAATATAACTTTTCCAGAAATAATCAGATCACATTTGTTTGCTGTAAATCACAGTAGTAACCTCAGGGGTTTATTTTCTTAGTGACAAACAGAGAAATTCAAGAGCAACTTATTCTTTCATAGAATATATTGAGAAAAGCTTTCCTTTCAGCTCAATAAAAATGATGTATACTAATATCTCACCTTGCAATTAAACCAAAAAACCAAACATAATTATACAAATCTTATAAACTCACATTACTGTTTTTCTCAGATGCTTTATCTTCTCTTTGTTTCTCTGTTGAGTTGTTTCCTTAATGATTAGATTTTTATTAACTATCATTTCTCATTAATGTGTTATGCAAAATTACGTTTTGAGCACATCAGGATTTTTTCCTTTGATGTTTTTATTACACTGTTTTCTTCCTGCATAGATTAATTTTTTTTACACAAAGATAACTCCAAATTCAAATGACTGCCATAATGGATGAATAACATTCAATAGCTATATTAATTAAAGTTTGCCTCTCAGTTCATACGTTATCTGTAGCAGGCTGCAAAATGTATGTAAATGTATGTAAAACATAGATTTATTTTAGACTAGTTTCTCTTTATGATTTTGTGATTCATTTGTAAATAGCTTGTTAAAGATATTATAAAACCAAGAAATTTTGATTGGGTCCACCCAAATGGCATACTTCTGTTATTTGATTTGATTAATTTTAATTCTGCATTTGGTTTTCCAAGGCAAATGTACTCTTTTTTTCCATCAAAAATTATTTTTTATAAATCATTTCCACTAATTGTGGAATTGGAAAAAAATTGTGAAGAGTATATATATATAAAATACATTTAGCATGATCGTGTAGTAGAATATCTATGAACAGATGACATTTCTTAAATCTTATTCATTACTGAAAAAAAAATTAATTTTGATTGATAGCTTAAAAATCTATGGGTTTCTTGTAAAGCTTTCCCTGTGATTGTTTAAATAATAAATACAAAAATGTGTGTTCATTGACCAGTAAACTAGATGTGCTTTTGACCTCACCATGTAGTCCTGGAGCTTATTTTAATTTTCACCTGATTTCTCCACACGAGTACCTTTCCAATTGAAACCAAGATACAGAAGAGAAAAAAGCTTTAGGCCCCAGTGTGGACTCAGGGCTGGATCACATGTAAGAATTCAAGAGCTAGAAAAGACTACTGGGTTAGACATGACCTACACTGCTTAGTTGTAATTGCTCAAGGTAACACTGTTGTTTTTTTTCTTTTCTTGCATAAACATGCAATACTTCTAGTGTGAATACTTGTGTTTTAAAAACAGTGTGCACTATGTGAATGTAAAGTTAAATTTACAGAATGACTTGTAGGAAAAAATTCAAACAGTTAAATATTAAGGGCAAGTGAATAAGGTGAAGGATGAGTATAGATGAAACAAACCCATTTTAAAAGTTTATTACTAATATTTGCTGAGTTTTGTTACATGATAATGCCCTCAAATCTCAGGAAATCCTCTAATATCAAGTAAGGATTTTCATCTCATTTGGGAAACACATCTCCCCACAGACCTTTGCAAACTTTGTTCATTTATAATCTTGTCGGTATGTTTGGGACACTATTGCAGTTTAAAGAATGCTCCACATAATCACCTGTGTCTTGCTGCTATCTGTCTGACTTTAATAAAGAAACCCCTAAATCTTGGAAAAAGAAAATACTGTCATTTTATGGTTTGCTTTGTGTAGGTCTTATGAGCTGACAGATATTTATTCACTTTGATTTAATGCTGGAACTCATTTCCTGCCCTGAATATACTGAGAGATAGTGATGGATACTCAGGTATGGGTATGAGCACAGACTTGTTTCACCCAGACACAAAGTAGCCAGGTTGAGTCCACCTCCTCTCAACCAGGAATTAGCACAGGGGCCTGTGGATGCACAGCGACACGATGGAAATTGTGGCACAAGTTTCTGTCAGGAGGCAGCGTTTGTCCATCAGCATGGTGTTTATGGGATTTGCCTTCTTAATGACTTGACATGGGTAACTACCTTGGTGATGTAGTGCTCCTATCCAGATATGCTGTTGCAAACTGATAATCCTGTTTAAGTGTCTTTTTTTCCCCTCTTCAATTATTGGCTGGAGTTATGAATTAAAATTAATACTTTAGCAGGAAGCACTTTCTCTGTCCCCTTTGATGAGGAGGGCTACACATTTGTAATCTTGGTTTATTGTATCAGTTCATGCACTGCACAGAAAAATTGCAGAAAGATACCCACCCATGGGAAGGAGGAATGACATGACCCTTTTACAAGAGCATATTCAGATTATTTAATCAGATATGCGGCTTTTCCATTTCTTTGACAGTCTGCCTATTAAGATTCTTCTTGGTATTGCCAGACAGCCCTCAGAAACACCTTCCTTTACTCTGAAAGTGTTGTTCTGCCAGCTCCTGCAAAGGATATTCTCCAGTAGAGAGTAGCTTCCCTTTTTAACCAACAGAAGTGGTAAAAAGGTACTATCATCCTTGGTCTTGAGAATTCTTGGATGTTAGTTCTACTTCAGTTAGATATCTGGGGAATCTTCTTTTGAGGATCAAAAATACAAAGCCTAACATAGAGTTTATGTTCCCTTTTAAGAATGTTTAACTTCTGTACTATCAAAACTGAGAGAAATCTACTTGCTCCTGTATTTTTTTTTGCCATTTTGTTGCAATATACCACCCAAGTTCCAGCCACTATGTCTTCATCTATTTTATGTGACAAGCCATATATAAAGATTCAGTTCAGTGTTTATCACAGTACGAAAGTTATAAAGCTCTGAAAAATGTGGTTTCAAATATAATAGAAATGGTGACATACCCTAACGTATTGTGGCAGTAACAACACTGCTATAATACAAAAGGTTACTAAGACATATTGGCAGTCAAGGCTGCTTGCACTAGTATGATTGCTCTTTTTATAGGCATGGTAATGCAGCTTAGTTCCTGAGTATCACACGTCGGCAAATGAGGGTATGGAAGTCAGGAAATGTTCTTCCACATGAAAAGACCCTTTTTTTTTTTTGTATCTTAGAGCGCTGGAAATAACATTTTCTGAGCTGAAAGGCCAAGTCTAGGAGAAGCTACCAATCCAATCAGTGTACAGAGTTCTCATCCTAAAAAGAAAAGTGTTATCAATAAGAATAGCTATAATGTTGTCTCTGCAAAGACTAAAAACAACCAAGGGTGGAGAGAGCTAAGATTTGAGGTATCATAATATCTCTTCTCCAGAAACAGAGAAGGAACTGCTAGGATATGTGACACTGGTATACAAAGTACTGCCAACATAGAAAGAGGAAAGTGATAAAGAGGATACTATAGTTAAAATGTCAGCACTATGTTCACTTAGAATAGGATAAGTAATGTGTAGGTGGGGAAAAGAGGAATGTAAAAAAACAGTTCTTACATATCTTGCTATTGAAATGGAATTTGCAAGGATACTTCTACCTAAAGATTACCTAAATCTATGTAAATAGGCCTGTGATGACTGAAATGAAAAGAATAATAATAAAATAGTGTAATTACCCAGGTGCTGAAGGAAAAGAGAGAAGATGAGAAAGAAAACTACCAAACAGTTGAGCATTTCAGTAAACATTTTAGCACTCTAGCACTTAGGCTCTAAGACCACCTGCCCACTGCTAAATAAAAGTAAATAAAAGAGATGTCAAGTAGCCCAGAAAGCTACATTCATGCTGCATAGTGCTGGCTCCTGGGCATCCTCTGAGTCCGTTCTAGAGCCTTCTGCTTCTAAATCAGTTCTAATTCCTGCTGTTTTTCTTAAGTTTAAAAGTCCGAAATATTTTAAGGGTTACGCTACAGATCCTCATAGTGATGTTTTAG
This sequence comes from Scolopax mira, assembly GCA_004320125.1. Classification (NCBI taxonomy): domain Eukaryota; kingdom Metazoa; phylum Chordata; class Aves; order Charadriiformes; family Scolopacidae; genus Scolopax; species Scolopax mira. Next base: position 52,763 of record BJBW01000908.1, read on the forward strand.
CAGTGTGAAACTGATGGTTCTTGCTTGTGGATTTTTTTGTGCTTTTACTCCACTAAATCATGGATTAAGAGAATATAGAGAATATATGTTTGAGAAACACCTGAAACAGATTTGGAGACCCATCCTGTGAGGAAGGGAAGAAAAACGTCATTCCAGCTCATGCAAATTGATTTTGGAAATATTCCCTGCTCATAAAATCCCCCAACCCTTGCTCAGCCATCTCTCAGAAAGTGCTAATTGGCCCAGGTCAATTATCATAGCTAGTTCAATGTTAGCTATTCAGCACCACGCATTATCACAGTCCAGTACTCTACTTCTCCTTTTTTAGCAATAGAGACATAGCTTAAAAGCGTAAAGATGTGACTGTGGTTCTAAGAATCCTATTAATAGAATAACTGGAATATGATCCATAAGTAATTATTTAATCATATTTCTCTTAATTTCCAGAACATTATATTTTTTCTTGTGAAATTTTAATTTGGTTTTACATACCATCTTTCTTTTCTCCTAGAAAGGCCAACCAAGTAGACAGCAAAATGACAATGAGCAAGCAGTGTGCTCTTGTGGCCAGGAAGGCCAACAGAATTCTGGGCTGCATAGGGAAGAGAGTGGCTAGTAGGTCAAGAGAAGTCATTCTCCCCCTCTACTCAGCCCTGGTGAGGCCACAACTGGAATACTGCATCCAGTTCTGGGCTCCCCAGTTCAAGAGGGACAATTTGCTGCTGGAGAGAGTCCAGCGAAAGGCAATGAAGATGATTCAAGAATTGGAGCATCTCCCCTA
>BJBW01000908.1:53556-138240 GCA_004320125.1 Scolopax mira
TCTTTTCAGTGGTTGCCAGTGAGAGGACGAGGGGTAATGAGTTAGAACATAGGAGGTTCCACTCAAATATGAGGAAAAAATACTTCATAGTGAGGGTGATGGAGCCCTGGAATAGGCTTCCCAGGGATGTCGTAGAGTCCCCTTCTTTGGAGGTTCTCAAGACCCACCAGGATGTAGTCCTGAGTGACATGCTCTAGCTATAGGCAATCCTGCTTCAGTAGAGGAGTGGGACTAGATGATCTCTACAGTCCCTTCCAACTCTAAAAATTCAGTGAAATTCAGTGAAATTCAGTGAAACCAAAGTTTCACACCCCAAGGTCCAATTTTGTCATTACCTTCCTTTGAGCCGTGGCTATCCTTCTACGTTCTGATCATCATCATCTTTCAAGACCCTAATGAATGTTCATTGGTATTAGAAAACTGCATTAGCTTTTATGAGCCAATTACTGAGAAGACTGCAACCAAGAGTGATATTATGTTCTCCAGCAAACACAAAAATTTTTGAGTAGGAGGTCCTAAGAGGCAAAGCAAGGCTTCGGCTGTGTCATTCCTACTATCACAGATGGGTCGGAGATTTTTTTAATTTTTATGCTTCCTTGCAACAAGCAATAGTCTATATTTCCAAGGTGAGGACAGAATAGCAGGATATACAGGGGGCTAATTACCTGGCAAGTAATTTTATCTTTCAAAACATAACAGACATGGTAAAGAATGACTGTAAGTTCCCAGTGTAACACAGCTGAATAGCAGGACTTAACAAGCATTTAATGTGGGGCCATAGTTCCTTCTTCCAGTGTTTGCTGATATCCTACTGAAACAAATCTATAAAGAAAAGTTTATTCCTTCTCTACAGCCCTAAAGCTCTATCAATGCATACGAAAGCTGGTACTAGCACATTTTTAGTATTGTAAACACCTGTGAATTCATGAACTTGCAGTAATGAATTGCAAAATGAAAGTTAAGCAGAATGATATTGGCAGAACAAGAGATGTCTAAAATAATTTTCAAACTCTCTTATACTTTCCTTTTTTTTCCTCTGTTTCCTCCTTAAGGACAAGGCTATAAATCATGATTTTTTTCTGCAAGACAAAACTATTCAGGGTTTTTTCACAAGCAATCTAAACAAAACCAGAACCAGATGGGGCGAGTTGTGAAAAGAGATTTTGAAGGAAAGTTTTACAGACTATTACTAATTGTCCTCATGAGGCCTCTATGTCCTTATCCAAGGTCCATCTTTCAGAGAAAGCAGCAAGTATAAACTTGTTTAGTGTGTGACAGACAAAAAAAATGGGCAGGTGTTAGCTGGAAAATAGGGCTTTTTAAAGAGCAGAACTGGAAAAAAAAATGCAAAAAGGCAGTGCTTGATAAAAGTGGAGCAAAAAGCAGGAGAGGCATTATTTCAACTGTCAAAGTTGACATAAAAAGGTTAAAAATACCAGTTCGCTGGAGTGTTCTAAAATTTTACATATGATTTTATTCTAACTACAAATGAAGCACATAGTCCAAAATTTCCCAAGTACTGGGAATACGGAAGAAAAGAATAGACTGTGAAATCCTTGAAAAACAAGCAGCTGTTGATCACAATAGTCTTCTCCTCACTCCAAGCTGGCTAGCATGAGGAGTCACCGAGGAGAGAGCAGCTCCTGCCAAGGGTGCATGGCAAAGCTGTCAAACAGCTCCATGTCCCAAAGTCCAGCAGGTTCCTGTGCAAATCCTGCTTATGGCACAAAAAATGGTCTCTAAACCTAAAAAGAAATATATTATCAATACTTCTGAAGTCACAATACTGGAATTTACTTTCAAAAGACTTCAGACAAAAAGTTCTTCTTCAACACTTTTCAAAATTTTACACTTCTCTTTGTCCTTTTCAACCCCTTAGGGCAAAATGCCCTTTTCCCCTATGAGAAGCACCAATGCCAGTGCCAAATGGTAAACTAACTGAGCTTCTTTTGTACTTTTGTGTTCAGATGGAGAAAAGACATAAGGAGTTGAGCTCTGAAGAAGAGTCTTATTTTCCCACCTAGATCTACTAATCTTCCTCCTCAACTTTAATATATAAATACATAACGCGGCTACATACATATGTAGCTCATTCACTGTCATAGCTCTAAGAGACTTAAAAGGAAGAGTTAGAATATCTGTTTGCTTTACTTGTTTTTTCCCTTCTATATATGTACTGAGTTACTCAAGTCTTTTTTTCCACTGTCAAGATTGACATCTTTTTTGAGTTTACTTACCTTTGCTTTCTTTTTATTTGCAATTGCCACCAACATAGACTGCAGAATTAATTTGTCTTAGCAATGTAATTACATGGTATGTACTTAAAATTAAATTATGTACTCTTAAAATTGATGGTGGAGTCCTCTGGCCATTCCTGCTTAATACTGGTACCAGTGAAGGCAAAAGACCTTTAATGAAAGCAAATAGGTTTTGTTATGTTCTGTTACAAATTTAAATCAAGCAGCTCCTTTGAAGTGAAGGATTTATATCAGCATAAAATTAATATAAGAATCAAAATCCAAATATAAAAAGTAAACAGTGTCCAAAATTGACACAAGTTGTCTACCAAGAAATCAATGGAGTTAAATAATCTGTGAGGTATGGATGGGAAATATTTTTTCTGCAGTCAGTCTTGAAAAAGCTGTCTGCTGGTGTTGGCTTTCTGGTTTTTTTTTTTTTTTTTCACATTGTCAGCAGGTAAAACATGTCTAATTTTCAGCTCAGCATTGTGAACTATGGCCAGACTAGCACATATCAGGCCATTAGCACACCTCATTACCCAATTAAAAGCTTTAGTCTAGAGAGAAACTCAGCACTCTTAGATTTCTTACCTGCTTGTCTGGTAAATCAGGCAACTGAATTGAAATGGTATCACTCAAGCTTCTGTACTGCACCTGTTTCAAAGCTTCCTCCAACACCTCAGCCATTGCAGCTGTTTTGTGTTGAATTATGGGCACATTTTTGGCTGGCTTAAAAAGGTATTGGATTAGACTTTTCAACAAATTCATCTTACTCTTTCACACTCTGGGCACAAGACAGGCAACATCTTTTCAAAGTGGTTAAGCCAGGTGTGCCATGACTTTGTCCATGGTAATGATGCACTGCAGAAGAGGGACTCTGACATATTATGAACCTATGTGATGTGTGAGAGGTCTGAGTGAATTGAATCCATCTTTACTCACCCAAGAATTACTTTTAAGCTTTTTAGTAGTTAGGAAAGAATAACAAACATTTCAGGTTTTATTTGGTTGCCCATGCACAGTGCACAAATCACTACACTATCACTACAAATCACTAATACCACTCTGGATGTCTTAGGCTATCCCACTTGTATAGCCAGAAATATATAATAACTTTGGGGTTTGGGTCTGTCCCATCCATTGGGACATACAGATGTCTCTCTGATACAACAAGCTATCTACCTCAAAAAGTAGATAATCTAAATCCTTATTTTTACATGACTGGATCAGACCTGCCCACTAGGAAATTCATGCCATGTCTTTCTTTACCTGTAATAGAATAAGTAAACCATCCTTCTGAGGTTTTGTTATTGACTGCAGCTGCTTTTCTTTTTCTAGGTGACATTCAGACAGCTTAAAAAGATAAGGTGATTCTTCTCGATGTTTCTACAATGAGGTTTGTGAAAACTTGGGTTTTTTCTAAATATTTATAAGTGATCTTGCTTTTAGGTTATGCACTTGGAACTTGGGAGAAAAGATCACAAGCTCTTAAACCAGTGGGAACATGACTTTAAGATGCAGAGGGAATCCTGATGCAGCCCATCTTCCTTACCCTTTCTCAGTTTCTCTACTAAGATTTCCTCTCCTTGTAAAATAAGGAACCAATACCCCCCTTTAAGACCTATGAATAGAAAAATATACATAGGAACTAAATATTAGTACCAATACAGACTTCATCAAATTTGTAGTAAGTAGAATTACTTCTACAAGCACTAACTCAGTAAACTACACTAAAACAATATGCGATCATCTATCTCTGTACAAATAAATTGATCTGGATTAACTATTTTGCCACGATTACTTGAGCAAGCATTGCCCTCTGTATTCTAGCCTTTTATTCTAGAATAGGGTGATTTTGTGCACCAGGCCTCTTGTCAGGTTTAAATCAAAGGGAATCGTGGAGGAGCAAAGGGAGTCCTGCATTAGCATTGGCTAGTTAAGTGCATAGTCCTGAGACATGTAGCATGGGTACAGATAAATATCTATATAGTTCCTTCCATCCATCATCCAGATGAAGGCTGCAATTGCCCCAAAGGGTAGAAAATTACATGGTATGATCCTCAAAACATTGGTTCTGAACAATACTCTTTATAGACAAATTCTTGTAGAAAAACAAGGAAGTTATGAATCTAATGAAAACTTTCCCATTAAAAAAAAAAAAAAAAAAAAGAATTCTTCTCAAATGAGAGGTAATTCTAAAGAAAAAGTGTAGAGGAACCCTGACTAACACCATCTTCCAGTAATGAATTTTCCCAGGGAAAGGAAATGACACAATTTCTAATTGTTATGAGTGGAACACATAAGCTCCGATACTTCTGAGCAGCTAGGTCTGCTGAGTTCTATGTCTGTTATATGTTTCTGGCTGCCTTGAGGAATAACAGTGAGCATGAATACAGGAAGGGTGAAAATATGAAAAACTTATAAACCCATGCTTTAAAAAAGAAGTTAATCTCTGCTAGAAGGATGATTCATATGCAGACAAAATATTAGAATATGAGGAACTTCTTACAGCATTAACTCCCATTTCCTTCTATCGTAGGTAATCAGCTCATAAAACCTGATACATAAATCCATCAGTCACTGTCTTAAATGTAAGCAGGAAATACCTACCTAAGCATTAACATGCTAAAGCTTCTACAGGACCGATGGTATATATTTACTTTATGAATAAACTTGCTATATGACATTTTCAAAAGCATAGGGGGAAAAAAAATAAATCAGTGTTCAAGTACTTTAATACCAAGCGTCATTTGTTTATCAGTCTTGGGGCTATAGACACTGTTATGAAAGTACAGAGTTAAAATAGAGCTATCCATAATTCGGCTGTGACAGAAACTCAGTGCTGCAAGAAAGAGGTATCCACAGAATATTATGTTTTTATAAACTGTATAAGCAACTCAAGTTGAAGGAAGCTTTTGCTTCATTACCTCAGCAGTTGTGATCTGACCTTTTGGATGCAGTTGGTTAAAAATCCTTTGTTCTCCTTTGCATACCAGGAATTAACATTTTTCTAAACTCCCTGAACTCAAGCTATGTGAATGCTTAGTAGTTTGCAAATAGTTTTTCAATGTCCCATTTCTATCACAGTATTATAGAACAAAACTAATTGCTGTCTGTAGTGGATGCAATTCTATTCACAGCAAGATAAATTGGATTTCTAAACTGCAATTTCCATTGTATTACCTCCATGTATCATGGGAGTTACCCTGATGTGCACAGCAGTGGTCCTACTTACCTATACACTGAACTACAGCTTTATGCAGAATGCATCATCTTGTTTTGCTCTCAAAAACCAGAGAGAATCCCAAAGTATAACTGTAGACTGCCATCTGTTGGAAGGGTTTAATGAGCAAACTCAACTCTAATCTGGCCCTACCTGGAGGAGTAGAAAGCATAACTTCTGCTCATGGACTTAATGACCTCCAGATAATCCAATTCGATGTTGGATCTCTATTTTGGCTACCAGGACCAATAAACTACCAGACTTCTTTCACTTTGGTTCTCCATCTGGAAGAGCAATGTGTTTTGGTTTTTTTTAAATTTAGAGTTCTAACTCCTAACACTTAAAATATATGTAAAGCAAATTTTCAGATGTGCTATTTCATAAGCTTATACTGTAATTGAAATAAGGAAGAGGAAGAAAGAAGACCCCCACTGGTATAAGAAAGCGTAGGGAAATGAAATCTTATGACTTTGCAGCCCCAGAGGGTTGTAATCAATTGTACAAAGTCAAGCTAGAGGACACACAATAATGGTGGACCCCAGGGGTACCAATGACAGTGATAACAGGGACAAAACTCTTTAACTGCATCATTGATAACCTGGAAGATGCAACCAAGTGAATTCTCAGTGAGTTTGGAGGTGATGCTACACTGGGAGAGGGACTGATACACCAGAGGGTCATGCTGCCACTCAGAAGGGCCTTGACAGGCTGGAGGAACCCCATCAAATACAAAAAAAAAGGGAGTAGGCTTCCTGAGTAGGAATAGCCTCAGGTACCAATACAGGCTGGGTCCCACCAGCTAGAAAACTGTTTGTCAGAAAAAGCCCTGGTGATCCTGGTAGACACCAATTTGTACATTAGCCAAAAGAGTACCCTTGCAGCAAACAAGGCCAACAGCCCCCTCAGGTCTGTTAGAAAGAACACTACCAGCAGGTGGAGGGATGTAATTCTTCACCTCTGAGAAAAGCCTGAGAGAGGTGGGACTGTTCAGCCTGGAGAAGAGAAGGCTCCAGGGGGAGCTTACCAATGTGTATAAATCCCTACTGGAGTGGAGTGAAGAAGATGGAGTCAAACTGTTTTCAGTGGTGCCCATGGACAGTACAAGAGGCAATATGCAAAAATGAAAAAACATGAAATCTTAACACAAGAAAACTTTTTATTTTTTTGTGAGGTAGGTCAAATGCTGGAACAGGCTACCCAGAGAGACTGAGGGGTCTCCACCTGTGGATGTATTGAGAACCCTAACTACACCTCCCTGAGAAACCTGCTCTTAGCTGTCCCAGCTCTGATGGGGTTGGACTAGCGACATGCAGAGGTCTCTTCCAACCTCATCAGTTCTACCATTCTGTAGAAATGTACTGAAAATCTGTACTGAAAATCTCAAGTTACAGCCGTTCCTTAGGAGCAAATGTTATTTTGAAATATTAAGATCACAATTCCACAATTCCATGAACAGATGGTTAGTTCCACACTAAACTAAAAAACACAGCAGCTGATTATGTGTAATAAGAAAGATCTCAGAGATTTTAATTCAGTTCTATGGTCTAAAAAATTTATGGAAACGGTATAATTCAGACAATGATTTACAGTCAAACTAATGTACCAATCGACTGTGAGATTCTATTTCAATTTAAAGCAAAATACTGTCATGTATAATGCAGAAATGTTATTTTTGAGCCCTTGTATTAAGAAAGAAATTGGTAGAGGATCAGATGGATCAAAAGATTATCAGCAAGGATAAAGAGCCTTGATTGTCCTAGATGACAAACTTCCTTATAATTTCACATCTAGGTATTAAAGTAGAAAATGGCTTGAAACTCTCACTTTGTGTGGACACTGGCCAACACCTTAAAACCACTCTAGTGTAGAAAGTGTGAATATCAGAGCTCATTCAAAATGAGCTATGTAGGCTGAACTGATTTTTCATGCATCTAGTGGAAAATATATAATAATTTATTTTTCTTTAACTCTTGCATCAATAACTTTTAATTTTGTGACAGTGAGAAGCCAGTTCAAGAGGAGGAGACATCAGGGAGATTCAGGAGCTGTGAGGAATCAAGAGCTTCAAGGAGCAGTGATAAGGGGCTGGGAACAGTAAGGCAGATAAGAATTAGTAAGCATTTACAAGTTTTCAGAAAAGCAGTGGCTAGGAGTTTCTTTACTTCTCCTGGTATTAGCACAAGCCTCAAAGAGCAAGAATAGATAAATCTCTAGGACACAGGTAGCTAAGTTTCATCCTCTTGAGATCCCCTCGCATTCCTTTTCCCCCCTTTCTTGTTCATCTCCACAACACAGGATTGCATTTTCCAACCAAGCATCCCTCAGGGACTCACCAAGCCATCTGAGCTGACAGTAGCTCCCAGGAAGCTCAGCCTGCTCCAGCTGCAGCAGTGTCCTCTGCTTTGTCAGCCCTGAGAGCAGTCAGGGGAAAATGAGGGAACAGAAAGGAGTCAGACAGCTTTCAAACCCTCATCAGCTTCAGCTGATGAAGTTCTTTCTATAACTTGCTCTCCTCCGGGAGAAAGAGGAGGAGAAACCAGTCATAGAGTGAAAGAGGTCTGAAAGGACCTCTGGAGATCAAATGCAAGCAGTATTTCATGGCCACCCCACGCAGACAGATACTGTCAGAAACTACTCACTTTCCCCATACCTAAAACCTAAATGTTTTTCTTAACAAATATATAATATTTGCATATTTTTATGAAAGGGAATTAGACTCGAGGCATTTGATCGCAAATGTTCTTCCAGCACCTGAAGCTTATGAACAGTTAGAGAAAATTGACAGCTATGCAAACAGTCCAGTGCTGCTTTTTTGCAGTATTCAAACACTTCAGGAAGACATTTCTTTATCTAAAAGCATAGTTTGTGAAAAGTATATGACATAGGTGCACTTTTATTTAGAAGATACAAAAATGTAAATAAATTATTGAATGAAATTAAGTGGAATCCTCTTTATAACAGACTGAACACTGCAGTCAATATCCAACAAAATGGTCTATGTCATATGTGACCTAAGAATGTTTCTAGAGTTTACAGTAGAGATTTTACACTGACATTCATTTGATGTGGCTTAAAAGACTTTAATGATACTGAAAGTCTGCTTACTTAACTGCTGCAGCATTTGCAACTGGAAACCTTAGTGCCCCTATCATTACCATGTTTCTTCATGGGTTTTTCTCTCTGCCCTATGTAGCATTTTCTTCTTTTACAACCTGTCTTCATAAATTGCCACCTTGTTTTTGACAGCCTGTCACTTTCTGCCCATACCTCAAATAATTTTGCCACTTATTGCAGAATAAAATATTGTCAGATATTACCTGAAGACAAAAGATTTAGAAGGATAAGTATGCACTAAAAATGAAATAATACTTCTTATTTTTGTGATCAAGCCTGAGATTTTTATCCATTATTTCTCTTTCAATAAGAAAAAAAATAATATTTTTTATGATGTTTATTATTTTTCATGGGTTAAAATAAAAAAGCTTTCAAGGCTTCCTGAAAACATCAGGGATTAGTTCCTTATGAATTTAAAACCAGATCCACAAAACAACTTTGGTCCAGAAAGCAGGAAAGAACTGATCAAGCAGAAACACTGAAACCCAAACAACTCTTCCTCTTCTGTTCTTGCCTCCTTACTTCACAGGCACTCAAAACACAAAGATGCTCCTGGGCATTTTGGCCGGTGCTTTTTATATTTACAGTCTAAAAAATCACCATCAAAAGGATCCAGAAGCAAGGATACCCATTTTTCTGTATCTCCTCAAGACATTAGTATGGTTGCTAACACACTCACATGTAGAGAGAGGCTGTTTGGGTTTGTTGCAAAAAAAGCAAGTGGCAATGCATGGGATACAATGAAGAGGCGCAGTCTTGAAAGCAGGAGCAGGACCAGCTCCTCACTGCATGACTGCGGTGTCACTGCTTTTTACTCTGCTTCCCTGTCTCTGTGGATCTTGAATGAAATCCTGCACAGCTGTACGTAGCACTCTTCCTTGTAGGTAGAGCTTTACATACACAGACACTTCCAGGGTGTGAAAGGCAAGTTCTGAATCCCTTCATGACATCAAAAAGACAGAATATGGGATTTTTTTACTCCGTGCAAAAGAAGTGCTTTAAACTCTCCTGCTCTAGTTTGGCGTCTTAAAAACAGTAACACAGAGAATAACTTAATTCAGAGAGAAAAATCTTTTCTAAAGGCTGATGAATTGGCCACCCACTCACACTTCAGAAAATGTCCCTATGGAACAGATATAAGGTTCATAATAGTGTCATGTGGAAATTCGACTTGGTCTTAAAAATAACTTCTTTTCATTGTACAGATCAAAGAGTTCACCTGTGATAAGGTCTGATACTGGACTCACTATAAGTTCAATAATTGTATAACTTGGTTCAGTCAAAATAAACTTGGTTCACCTACAGTGAAATAAAATACAAAATCATAGCAGAAGTAGATCTTCTAAATTGCCTCCTGCATCATTATCTGTGGTATCTTACATTATTACTTGCTTACTTGTACCAGTTCTGTGGTGAACTTCCTTTCTACTCTGCTCCGCTGTTACACAAATTGTTCATACCTCACTGGAATTGCTGCAATAAAATTTGGCCTTAGTAATTCACAATAGAAAGGGCACAAGCTTCCACAGAGTTCATACAGAATGTCACCTAAAATTCCTTGATTCATATGGGGAAAACATACACTTCCCTGATGTTCCTTACCATCATTTAGACACAAGGTAATGTCACATACAATGATCAATTGTATGCCTCAACTCTTTTCAGACAAGTATGTCTTCAAAAGTGATACCAGATGAATTTTAAAATCAATTAACTTTAATTGTGAATCTGAGCTTAAAATTAAATTTAGTCTGAGGAAGAATTCTTGTTGAAATCAGGAATTACTATGTGAAAGGCTGTTTCTGCTTGACAAAAAGAATTTCAACAAGTGTGATTTCACAGGATGTTCTCATTAATTACTTCATTAATCTGCCTTAGATTTCTGCACTTGACTATTTTGTTAGGCATATCATTGTCACCTTCTAAGGAGCTGTGACTGTGGTAGTTACAGGAGAACTTGCTAATACTTTTCTATTTTATTGTTCTTTAAACATATTTAACTCTCTGTCAAACCAAGAATTAATGAGCTATGATTTATACAAGTCACATCAAAGGCGAAATTCACATGGAGAAATGCCACTGAAGTAAAAGCAAGCTGCATATGTGATTAATGAAATTCTGCTTTCAGTTATAGCTGATTGTTTTTTCATCTTTAGTATCCCTGAAAGGCTACAGAAAGGACTAGAAACTCAGATGTTTACCTTGTCCACAGAACAAGGCAAACAGAGATGACAATGCCTCCTAATTGAATGACAATATATGTAGACTGCTATGAAGGTCATGAGCTTGGTCTGTTTTGAACATAGAGTGAGAAGCAGTAGATTAGACTAGATTCCTTGGAGACTCTACTGAAAACCTTATTTTTTCTTAAAATAAGGCTATAGGTTTGAGCACCTTTAGTGACAACAGTTATTACATGACAGAGGTGATCTACCACAAAGACATGGGTTCCAGAACACTTAAGGCAAGTCTAATACAGCACGTCAAAAGCCACCAAACCTAGCAGAGAGTTAGTCCACTAGGAATGCACTTCCATTTGGAGACATGGTTTATGAACTGGTCTTCCACAGTGTAGCGTGACAGGAAGCATGGGAATGGCTTGAAGCTGCATCAGGGGAGGTTCAGACTAAATATTAGCAAATGTTTCTTTACCAAAAGGGTGGTGTCAAACACTCTAACAGGCTTCCTAGAGAAGCCGTTGATTCCCCAAGCCTGTCAGTGTTTAAGAAGCATTTGGACAATGACCTTAATAACATGCTTTAACTTTTGGTCATCCATAAAGTGGTCAGGCAGTTGACCTAGGTGTTTATTGGAGATCCCTTCCAACTGAACTGTTCTTTTCTGTGCCATTCAGTGCTATTCTATTCTATAGATCCTGTAGTTTTACAGTCTATTTTCCAGACTTTTTGATCTAGAAAGCTTTTAACTTAATTTTCCTTTTCAATCTCTACTCCAATGGAGACTTGCCTCCCATAAAACTCTTGCCTCTTTGCCTCCATCACTCCAGACCACTGTTATTGCCACCACAATTCTCCTTTCCTCTGGGTCCTAATGCAAGACTCAGCTCGGGGCAACTCACAGCAGGATGAGAGAGATCAAAACAGATACGATTCAGGGTAGTTTTAACTGGAAAGCGTGAATGATTTCTGGACTGAGATAGATTGAGGCATACAGGGGTAGCTGTGAGACAGAGACAGTGAAAGGTGCCGGGGGTGAAGAGGGGTAATACTGAAAGTGAGAAAGCTGATGGGTGAGTGCAAGATTGTCTGATGGAAGGGTAGTGGGAAAATGTGGAAAACTTCTGGCCACTGCTCTCCTGGCAGTCATATGTGAGTGTGACAAGAGAAAAACTATATATATTCATCCAAACAAGGAAAGGAACACAGAATCAAAAAAATAAATTATACATCTTCTTTTGTGAGTCAGATTTTGAAAGAAAGCATAGGCCTTTCTGATTAGCCTTTTGTACAAAGGTCTTTGATTTGATTTCTAGTCAGAATGGATTAGATATGTATAAAAATTCTTCCTTTAATGTTTTTCTAATTTAAATATTATTTTCTGTGTTGCTTTGACCACATCAGACTTCATAATTTTGATTAATTTTCACCGGAACACCCTTGTTATTAGCTTTTAATTACAGTAATGGCTGCAGTTTCCACAAGAAACTCCTATTTTCAATATATCAAAAATTTCCAGAACAAATAGACTTTTCAGGGCTGGATATTTCTTTAAGTTTCAATAAAATAAATTTAGTTAGGCTGTTCCAAAACAACATAGATAAAAAAATAAGCCCACTAAATTGTTATGGTTTTTTTTAATAAATTTTGTTTTGACATAAGATGTGCACCATCCTCCTGATAGAGAATGCAATACAAATATAACATATGGCCCCATTATTCCTCCTTCCTGATAAAACAAATCAAAGAAAAATTTTACACTACTTCTTTTAAAAGACTGCGAATGGGAAAAAATAAGGAACTTCTAAGATGCAGTTTACAGATTTCAACAGCCTAAACCTATTTTATGTTTTCTATTTATTTTACCATTAGGATCTTTTATTAGTGTCCTAGTCCAATTTCACCCTAAAAGGAATGGAAGATTTTAGTTTCATTTCAGCAGGTGCTACATAAAGGTTTCTGCGATCACACAAAAAAGCTCTAATCAAAGTGCAAGCTTCTCCAAGCTCTGAAAAAAAAACTGTGCTCTTGTGAACTTCAAATGGAAATCATATCTCCTCCATTCCAGATAAGGGTTATTCTTTTAACCCCTTTTCTGATGACTTCACACAAATATGTACAAACATTCCTTTCAATTTATACTTCATACATACTGTCCTTAATATCTTTGTTAAAAGTCTTAATGAGAATATAAAACAGATATTTTTTTAAAGCATTTTAAGTATGTCAGGCAAAACAAAATTCAAAAAAGTAGTTACCCTGGGATATTTTTTAAGCTAAATGTAAACCCAAATCTAAATGTTTTTCACAGCAAATAGAAAACCTTTGGATAATGAAAATAATATGATTGTAAAATACTGTATATATGCATGCATATACATACAATATATATTATATATATATTGTGTGTATATATATATATATATATAAAAACTTCAAAGTATTAACCCTACAGTTCATTAAACTGCTTCCAGGACAGAGGCCAATCAATGACAGACAAAGTCTCACTGCAGAGATGATCCGTATCATGGAGTCTGGCATCCCTGGCAGTTCCAAAAGAGTGTGTAGATAAATTCATGCAGGGGGAGTTCACACAGAGAGAAGCTCATTTTGGGGAGATAGTGAATTACTTTTATGTCTTTAATGTGCATATATAAGTAGGGTTAGAACTCCTCTTCCTGGAACAACTGTTGATGACTCCTGATTTCTTAGGAGGTCAGTTTGTAGATTATAACAGTTTCTTTATTCTGCAGATTATGGCAGTTTCTTTGTTTTGTGCTTATCAAGGATACTCCAAGGTCCCAGCTGCACTTATTGAGGTCAGCCCAGACTCCCACCTGTTCTTGTCAAGGATGCTCTGCCTTCTCAGGCCAGGTTCCTAGGCTAGCAATTCCCAGGTTGGCAGAAATTGTCTTTATCAGTAGTATTTTAGCAGACATCCTTTGTCAGTATTTTTCCCTGAGTAGGTTACCCTTATGGCTTCTGTAACAGAGTATGTCCTCTCACCGATGTTATCCTGGTAACCCACAATGAGGGAAATACTGGAAACTGAATAGTTTGATTTCCTTTTTATCTTAGCATATCATAGAATCATAGAATGGTTTGGGTTGGAAGGGACCTTAAACATCATTTAGTTCCAGCCCCCTGTCATGGGCAGGGACACCTTCCACTAGAACAGGTTACTCAGTCCAAGCCAGCCAGGCCTTGAACACTTCCAGAGACGGGGTATCCATAACTTCTCTGGCCAACTTGTTTCAGTGTCTCATCATCCTCACAGTAAAGAATTTTGGCCTAATATCTAGAACTTCTTCTTAATGTCTAACCCAAATGCACCCTCGTGTGTATATATATCTCCTTGATGGTGAACATTTCCATTAAGTCTCTAATTTGGAATGATGGAATCATCAGATGGCTCATATTGAGGAATTTGAAGTATAGAAATTTCGTCTTGTAAATTTATCAACAGGCAAACCGTTCACGATGCAACATAGGCACCTTTAGCTATGTGACATGGCCACTTTTCCATTAAAGACTTATACAGCTTTAAGTTCCACCTTACATTAAGTATGCATAGAGAAACTGAGCTGAAAAACTCAGTTGTTGTGGTAAATTTACAATAATGTATCACACAAAATCTCTTCTAATAGTTGTACCACTGTATAGTGTTAGCAGTCCCTACTGAGAGTCAATAGCACACTAATCTTCCCAGCATTTGTATTATCACATATTTTTATTTTAATAGAAGTCTGAGGCTGACATAGGGATTTGTCTCCAGTGGGTTAGACACTGCAGAAACATACACAAAACCACAATGCCTATAATCAAAAGCTTACATCCTCAAAAAAAACCCAAACACCACCAACTCACAAAAAACAAACACAAAGGTTTCAAGAGGCTGTTTAGCATACAAGCAAAGTTAGCACGATAATGACTTTTACATGCTGTGTTACTTTAATTTTCTAATGTTTGGGGTGGGATAGTAATCCCTTACACATGTTTTGAAGCACTTTGCTTCAAAAGAAATTCTGTAGCTCCTTGGCTCCTTTTTGGACCAATGGCTATTCGACATCAGAAAAAGACCACATTTAGTTTATTTTGGTCCTAGTAGAAAGGTTCAGGTTTCCTAAGCTGTGACATTTGCTTCATGTAAGGAGACAAAGAAGGTGGTTGCAATAAAATAATGCAATAGATATAAAAGTATGATAATAAGAATCTAAGTGTTTTATGAAAAGGAAAGCTTAGTTTAAATGAGTTTAAAACCAACAAAAAAAAAGGAAAAAACTTTATCACATTGTAATGGGAAGGGAAAATGAAAAATTTATTATTTGGCTGAATTGAAACTAGAATGAATAATCAAATTGTGTTATCTATTTTCCAATTTATAAATATCTTTCATTTAACAAATTAGCTTCAAAGTAATTGAATAGTATAAATGCTATTAACATAAGTACTATAGTTACACAGCCAAATGTATCCTTAAAATAATGGGTAGATTTTAAATTAGAGCCTCAGCCAACACAAATTTCAACACATGGGGTATCCTATTGTTAATCATCAAAGCACTTAACAAGGAGAATGAAATCAATGTCTGAGCACTTATCTTGTAGAAATTTATGTACTTTTTACACTTTCTGTGATGTACCCAAATGACACAATCCAAGAGTATGACTTCATTTTTTCAGTAAATTCAAGATGAGTAAATACAAAAAAATAATCCCACCAATAATTGTTTAACTGGTAGGATCTAATATTACAAAGAGCACAGAGCTAAAGTATAGAAGACACAGAATACAAGCAAACATCAGATATATTTTTCTGACTGTGCCAAAAGGTAAAGTCTGAACCTTATAGTCGTAATAACATAACACATTTTGCATGAAAACACACAGAGAATTCCACAGAAGTTGCATAGAAACATGAAAACTATGATAATTCTTTACCAAAATGGTAGCAGAACTCTTTTAAGTTCACAAAAGAAAGCAGATTATCACAGTGGAACAAAACATGTCGTGGCCCAGGGCTAAATGACATATTTTCTGACAGCTGGGCGTGTGAGAGGAAAAGTTTTTCCAAGGACATTAATGGAAGTTAATGACCAGCCACTACTGGAAACTGGATGGAAACTGGAAAACCTCCTTGACTGGAAATTGCAATTACATTTTTAGTATTTGTTCTGAAACAAAAAGAAAAGTGAAATAATTTTTTTTGTCTTTTCTCTATGGTACAGGGATTTTGAATTGTCTTCAGGAAAAAAAAGTGGGAAAAAATTTTAAAAAGGGGTTTACTTAAGATTTTCCTCATTGTTCAAAAGCTGTAGCTGATGACAAATGTTGAAGGTTAGGAATAGTGATTTTCTAGAACTAGAAGACGACCCTGGCTTTGGGTGCTTTATTGCAAAGCACCCTGGGATCACTCAGCTCTAAGAGCCAGTTTCGAGGGAGCACAACAGCTAGAGATTTGAGAATAAATAGCCGACTGTGTAACATTTGCTGGGGAAAAACATAATCTTTCAGTTTATTTTTTCCAATGGGCACAAAATGAAATTTCCAACGTGAAGTTACTCTTACTCAAAGCTCTCATGATCTCTGTTCATGAGTTGCTTCAAAAGCTTAGTTTCAGATCCTTCTGTTGAAGCTTCAGGATAATGACAATACTCCCTTCCTAAAAAGGCACATTTCTCATTAGATAAACTAACCCTTATTGTGTCTTTTATATAGGCTGTGAGAGTTCTAACATATTGTTCTCACTGTGGTCAAGGTAGATAAGGCCTGCTATGAAAACGCACGTCTTAAAATGTCTACTCCAAATTTAGAATACATAACTACCAAATCTTTGCTGAGATCTATCATAGCTTCAGGAATAAATGTGAACATAAATTCTAGCTGCTGAGTGCATTGCAACAGCACTTAGATGATTTCAGCTTACATGATCCTTCCAAGTACTGACAGGTTAAGGAAATATTGATTATGTTATTTAAATCACCTTGACATTCAGTACTCATATAAAATATAGAATTTCCTGTATCTTCCAATATTTTCTATTTTCTTTGCAAAATCCAAACAGTCTATTTCTTAAAATTCACATGACCTCGGGAGGTCTCTAGTGTAACCTCCTGCTCAAAGCAGTCACATCTGAGCTCAGGCTAGATTGCTCCAGATGAGTCTTGAAACACTCAAGGGAAAGAAACTGCATCAAGTCTCTGGGCAGCCTGTCCCCCTCCCTGACTGTCCTTATGGGGATTTCTACCCCCATTCTGACTGTCAAGGCAGAATGTTTCCTGTTTCAATTTATGATCCTTATCTCCCAATTTATGATCCATCCTCCTTCGATGTGAAGATATTGTTGTCATCTTCTCAAAAATCTCCTTTTAGTTGTTGGAAAACTGATAACATCCCTCCCAGCCTTTACTTCTCTGGTTTTCATGAGTCATTGAACATAAGGTTCAATAACTCTTCTACCAGATGTTTGAAATCAACTACCTAATAGAAAAGATGTTTTATTAATTCCATCAGCATCACAATGAAACACCTGTTTTTCATAAATCCTTCAGATATTACTGGATTATTTTTTCCTTGAAAATATTAGGAATAAGAGAAAGCAAGCAGGTACATCTCTAAGATGGCTTTCATGCCTGAACTCATAAAATATGATGTGCCAATGAAAGGGAAGGAAATATCTGTGTGTTTGTTTCATTGACGTAAGCATTGTTTTCTCTTAGTATACTGTTAAACTATTGTTAGCATGAGAATATATTTGTTGATTTGTCAGTTCTGCTATTTCTTTCACTAGATGCAGAATCCAGGGATGAAATCCTGGTCCTTTAGTAGATGCCAGCAGGAATTATGCTATTGACAAAGGTGAATCTCACAACTGACTCCATAGATTTTAAAAAAAAAAAAAAAAAAAAAAAAAAAAAAAAGCTGCATATTTTTGTGGGTCTCGTCTCCTTTTACATAGAGAGTGATTTTTTTTGGTAATTATTCTATTCGAAATGCCTGTAGGAAAGGCTACACTTTAAAACATTTCACTTGAAAAACATGCTATGTAAATACAGTTTAGGTTATAAGTGTTATGTATTGACCAATTGGGGTAAATTGTTATCAGCATTTGCTTGAGCTTCCCTATTTTTTTCCAGACAGGGCATTACCAGGAATTCATTTCTGTATGTCTGAAATAGCTGCAAAATGTCGATGTGCCAACGTCAGTTTTACTGGCAGGAATTATGGGGAATAGTGCTGTTGAATTACAAAAGAGGCACTGGATTTGAAACTGCACCTGTGTATAAGTGTTTGTACAACTTTAATTTTCAGTCACATTGTATTAAAATACACAACTTTGGGACAAGACAGCCTATATGTGTGTATTAAGTGGAATAGGACTGACCTGAATGCATGACGTTTAATATAATGGAAGATACAATGTATTGCCATATCAGTGAATTTTCTTTCCAGATAATTGAAATACTACTTATAAAAAAATCACCTCCAACATCCTCTTATGAAAGCCCTTTATTTCCTTTGTTAGTTTTATTCTGTTGCTCTTTTTCTTGTTCTCGTTACTTTTTTTTATTTTGAGTAATGCTGGATGTTTCTCAAGGGTAATTTGTATTTTCAAAGTATGTGCCACATTACAAAAGTGATACTGAATCTTTCTTACCACTTGATGTGTAATCATTCCTCTTCTCTTTATTGCGTTGCTAGCCTATCTGACTTGTTTATAATCCATTCAAGTAATTTATAAAGATATGAAATTGCAAAAGTCATTTGGAAGCCTGCAGACATCCCACATGGTAGAGCTTCAAATGGATGTAGTCTTTTTTCTGTCAAATAAACTCTTGCTATATATTCACTATTTCTTTTGCAATCCTTGATTCTATTTAGCACCTCACTTATGGATGAGTCAATGTGGAGATCTTCATTAATCAGCCAGTTATTCTGTCACTGCTGATGTCCCGCTCTTCAAATAAGTATCTTGGGGAGGGGAAATAAATAAAAAAAATAAATAAATCTGTAAGTGCATCGAATAATGAGAAAAATACAATAAATGGGTAAAGTTTAAAATGTGATTAAGGAAAGCCCAGACTGTGACAAAAGTAAATTTCATATGTGAGTGATAGTTTCAGCAGATGACCTAAAACCAAATGAGACAGGCTTAATACAATGAACATTCAGTACAAATCGTGCCAGAACAAAGCTTATAAATCCCTTGGGGAACTGTATACGATATTTCTTTCTGCTTTCTGTTAAGCCTTCCCAATATAAACTCCCCAACGTCAACGTTACCTGTAAATTGAAGACCAACAAAGATGGGCTAAGTTTGAGCAGGGTCCCTAAAGATAAGCTGAAGTACCTTGGCAAGTCAGTAGGTCAGTCCATGGACAGACAGCTTTGCTGTCTTAGAACTAAACAGATAGCAGGCCATAGTAAAGCAATAATGAGTAACTGCTGCTCTGCTAATTAGAAGTCAAGTTGGAGTTTAATGTTCTAATGAGACTGTAAATAAGTAAAGAGACGTGCAGAAAAGCCACCAATAGCTCTTTTGGTGACACTTGTACAGATGGCTTGGGCACTGAGGATGTCATATTTATACATATTTATGTGCATATTATCCTGATGTGAAGAATAAAATATTTTCTGCACTTCAGCTTGCCTGTGAGATATTATCTTGCCCAGAGGCAAAGAAGAAAATCAGAGAGCACTGCTAGAAGAGCAGCTGAACGGTGACCTCTCTGTGGAGCCTCCCAGTAAATGACTCAACACAGCAACCAGGTTATTCCCCATGAAGCTACTGGTCTAATACTCAGCTGTATTAGAGTGATTTTAAACATGCTGGTTTGGAGAATGTGCGAAGAAAGCACCAAACTGCAGCTTAAATGTTTGAAGGGACAAACCTCTGGCAGGTAGAGAAGGAAAGGCAGCAGCTGCACCTGGCAGCTTTTCTTTCTCAGCCCACAGAACCAATCTTGATCTACACAGGCTGTGGACAGACATTATGAAGGAAAACACATTTTACTATTTTAATTAATTTATCTAGATGCTATGTTCTGCCTGGCTAAGACATCAGCAAACAGTTTAGAGTACTTTTAATTCCTCATCCTAAGTGATCAGGCATCTATTGGGTTAACAGAAGGGAGTGATTCTAGGACAAAGGCTCCTACAGGTGACTTGGACACCAGAGTGGGACACCTTCATCATCCCACCAGCACACCACTTGCCAAGCAGATGGTAACTGCATGTAAAGAACAAGTTCTGGCCTAAAGGGTAAGAGATACACAAAAATCTGGATGAGCGTGACCTGACAAGTGTTGAGGACATTCATGGAGGTCATATTGCCTCTGAAGTGCTAAGAAAACTGCCCCACATGATGGTCACATCTCCAAAAAACTACTCCTATTTCCCACCTCCTTGAACTTATGCACTTCCAGTTGATACGCAAGAAGTTGATACGTGAGCATTGGCCCACACACTGATATGTGTCTTTCTGAGGACATAGAATGGCTGGTGGGACTAAGAGACCTTCAATCCAGGCAGTATTACTTTTTGATCTTTCTCCTCCTCAAGCTTAAATACCAATCAGCAGAAATTGTAGTATACTGTTAGGATTCAGGGGCTGTGCTTTTACAGCAGCAGTTAGAACCAGGAATCATGCACTGCTGCTCTGTTTCAGAAGGAATTCTGGAAAACACAAAAACTTACATAGGTAAGAGGACTTTAAGGGAAGATTAGCAAAGGACACCTCATCCATAGGTACAATATATCTTTCTGCAGAAAGGCAGCTCTCTTTTCTAGAGGGCTTTGTGTAACATTTGTGTTTCTAGAGACCCATCTAATTCATAATATTTCCTCCCATCTGGTAACAGTCCAATGCAGGACACTGCTCACAGACTGCTTCATTTCTGTGCCATGTCAGACCTCCTCCACCCTCAGTCTTTCTATCCAAAGTAAACATTTGAAAACGTCTTAATAATACCTGGAGGAAAAGGAAAGGAATTTCCAATCTTCCAATCAGATTCTAAGCTATAGCTCTGGTCTCTTTACCAACCACAGAAAAATATAAAATGTGGAATTTCTAAAGGCAGCATTGAAAGGAGTTAATATGTCTTTCTTAGCCAGTTATCATAGGAATGTATTCATAGACTCATAGAATGGTTTGGGTTGGAAGGGAGCTTAAAGACCATTTAGTTCCAACCCCCCTGCCATGAGCAGGGACACTTCCCACTAGGCCAGGTTACTCAAAGCCCCATCCAGCCTGGTCTTTACCGCTTCCAGATATGGGACATCCACAACTTCTCTGTGCAACCTGTTCCAGTGTTTCACTACCCTCTTTCAATTTAAAACCACTACCCTTAGTCCTATCACTACACTCCCTGTTAGAGTCCCTCCCTATCTTTCCTGCAGGCCCCCTTTTGTACTGAGTACTGAAAGGCTGCTGTATGGTCTCCTCAGAGCCTTCTTTTCTCCAGGCTGAACAACCCCAACTCTCTCAGCCTGTCCTCATAGGAGAGGTACTCCAGCCCTCTGATCCTCTGGACTTGCTCCAACAGCTCCATGTCATTCTTATGTTGGGGACTCCAGACCTGGACACAGTATTTCAGGTAGGATCTCACAAGAACAGAGTAGAGGGGTAGAATCACCTCCCCATACCTGCTGGACACATTTCTTTTGACGCAACCCAGAATGTAGCTGGCTTTCTGAGCAGCAAGCACACATTGCCATATCATATTCACTGCCCAGGAGGCAGAAGGGGGGGGAAGAAGAAGAAAGCCACAAAGAAGGTCAGACAAAATCTTATTTAAAAAAAAAAAAAAAAAGATAAGAGTCATATTAAATTGTCATGTTAGTGACCTGTCATTCAACAGTTTCTTCAGACTGGTAAGCCTGAGCCAGGTTTTTTTTAGTTGTAATATTTTTGTACAAAAACTTTTTGTCATAACACACCATGCTACCTTTGTCTATGTGTGTATGTGTGTCAGAGTCCTTTAAAATTAAGGTTCAGGTTCACAAAACATCGGGTAAGGAAATAACATTTGTAGGAAACTCATCATGCAAGTTCCTGCCTGATAAAAAAAACGCAGATTTAGGTAAGTCCTCCTGGGAGTCTCCTTAAAGGGTGGACTTCTAAAAACTCTGGTTTTAGAAGGATGGGCACTGACAAATATCTAGTGTTGACAAAGGTTTTCTGAAGTGTGTGTGTACAAAATAAAAACTACACCAGTAAGACGAACACAGTAAATTGCTTTTTGCTGTAGCTTTTCCTATCACCTCTTAACAGGTGGTCCTCAGTAGTTGATTTACATCTATTTGAAATGCTTATTTCGAAACAAAACTAGTCCTGAGTAGTTTTGCCTGATTGCTGTTTTTATGTAGCCATCCCCAGACAGCAACCTTGCTGTTTTATAATTCCAATTTTGGATTACACAGCAACTAGCTTAAAAAGTCAGTTTTCAGTTTATCATTCATTGTTTGATTCAACTAATGGAATCAAAGCCTATTTTACAGCATATTTTCTTTTGATTTTCAAAACTTACATTTGCCAGTCAATAGACAATAACAATTATTTAATAACATAATTAGTTAGGCTTTGATTTGCAAGCTGTATGACTTGAAGCCATATGATTTCCAGGATTCCAGTAATTATTTTTAATTCAGGCTATGAAAATTCCATGCCATATTAACCAGCAAGGCTGGGAAAAAAGCCAAAGATATAGTTTAACTTCCTATTATTAAAAAAAAAATAAAAATTCTGTTCAACTCCCACTTTAATAGACAACTTTCTGTGTAGATATTTCAGTGTTAAATCTGGAAAGGCTAGTCAGCACAGGATTAAAATGAAACAGAATCTAGCAATTAATGTCTAGACCAGATCTTTCATGGACTGGATGTTCTAGGTACACAGTATGAGAAGGTTTAAAAGGCTCTGGCTCCAATGTAGCAACGTGAAGGACTCAGCAAAGCAAGGCATGGTAACCAGTGGGTTGACAAAGGCTACTTTGAAAGAGTTGGCTGAATTCAGCAGCTATCAGCAAAACCAAGATTTGTTGCATTTCCTGTCCTGCCTTGAAGGGTATGTTAGAATACCCTTCTCAGCTAAAGAGAGCTCTCAGGTTTATTGCACATGCTTACTTCATCAATGCTAATTGCTCTTAAACTTCTTATCACACCTCAGCCTTGGCTTCCCCCAGCAGTCAGCTAACAGTATTCATTTTAAACAACTCAAAAAAAGCAATTACTATACATTTAGAGCAGAAACGCTCAATAATCTGTGAGGTTTTCAGCACTCAAAAATGTAAAGGGAGAGCCCAATTCCTTGCACTGTTTTTGATACTTCAGTATTTGATATTTCAGAGCCCACTACTAAATAGTAAGAGAAAATGTTGTTTACTTCCAAAATTTTTAAGCAAGTTGATTTTATGCATTCATTCATTTGCTTATAGGCTGCATTCAATCACACAATCACACCCATTTACTCACAAGGACCAGGCATGTTCTCCCAGGTGGTTTGCCCACAGAGAACAGCAGACGATGACTGTCATCACTGTGGCTTTTCTTTGAAGTACTGTCTTGCAGTTAATTTTCATGCTGGGCTAGAGGGAAAAAGAAACTGTAAATGGGACATGCTGCAACTTTGTCACCGTTCTTCTTGTGTGAGGGTGCAGGGACTCTTGCAAGACATCTGTGCTGGGGTTTTATCAGATTGCAAGCTGTGTGACCTCAGCATAATCACTTTGCTCAATTTTACTGATGGGAATGGGCTGCTGGCAACAGTGTCCTGAGGTCAGCATCCCTCAGTGTCAACATAGGCCATTCTTTCAACCTTTCTACTGCTTTTCTTTTGGTGCTTGCACGCACTTTCCTAATTCCATTCATACTTCATTCATGTTAATCTCAGTATTTTTCTTAGAAATGTCTGGAGTTTTAGAAAAGCTGACAAATATACCTTATAAAATAGGGAGGCTTTCCACAGACTTAACTCCTTCGAAATGTTGGCCAAATTCTACAACCAGGACTTTGTTGATGGTTAGAAGAACATCTCTTATTCTACCTGTCTTGCAATAAGTCTACCTATTATACTTATTTTATATCTTACTGAAGCCTGATTTTTAGTTCAAATTGAATTTAGCAACTATCTTTTTTATGTAAGTTTGATTTTAGTATTTAATTTTTTACTTTATGCTAGTATTTAATTTTTTACCTCATGCTAAGATCTTACCTTTTATAGTCTAAAACACTGATTTATAACTCACTTTTCACCAGCAAAGATATGAGTTTCCAACTTCTTTTCCTTTTCTCTTAATCATTAACCACTTAGGGCCAGCATCATCAAAACGCATGCAGTATGTTGCCAGGCGTTTTGGATTTGATGATGGTAACAGGGCACCCTATATTTCTTGTGGAATTTGTATTAAAGCACAGTACTGATACAAGTCTTGCTGATGATAAAAACCTCCTCTTTAGTATTAGCAAACTTTTCTGAGTCATATAAGCTGGCAATTCTAAGACACATTAAGTACACTAAAATCTTCCTTCTCTCTGTAACATAAATTTGAAAAATCTCTGCTAGGTAGACTTTGAGCATGCTATTTTTCATTGTATGATTCTGTCTTGATTCCCTCAACTCTAGGAAGTCCAACTGTCTTTAACTTATCCTTTTTAATTTTTGCAATCATGGCAAAAAACTTCATGGCTGCTAAAAAAAAAATAAATTTCTGCTTTTTCCTGGTGTTCACCTGCACATCATTTTCTTACTGTATTTGCTATCAGAATTGAAAGAAAGTGTTTGAATATATGCATAAAACTTCTCAAAATGCATTTTGTGGTAAAATGTTTTATGTTATTAAGAATTGTAAAATTATTGCTGCACATCAGTTTCATTATGTAGCTTATTTTAAATGAGGCAGAATATTTTAATAGTCCAAGAAAAGACTATATTTTATAACTTAGAACTGGAGATATATCTGTAATTTTTTCCCATAAAATATGCATGAATGATTTTCAGCTCCATTTACCTAATGTGTTTTGGAAAGTCTTTGCAATAGCAAATGCAGCAAATCTCAGGCAAGATTAGAAGTAATATGTAAGCATGGTTAAAAGTAACTTTTCTTTTAATTTTGCAGTTTAAATTTTGAACCAAGTATTTCTTTATGTAGATAGCCTCAGTATTATGTGACAAAGCGATCACTAGGTATAAAATTGCATATGATGTCAGAAAATAAAAATGTCCGAACATCATAAACTACTCACAACGCATTTGCTAAAGAAAAAAGAAGTACATTCATCTTTGAATTGATTATGTGAGCCTCTGGGAACTGACTGCCAGCAGCTGTATAAATGGATACCACAGAGTGTTGCTGTCCCCAGCTGAGATCTACTAACACCACAGTGAAAGATAACAGAAGTCACTGAGAAGAACCAGGGCTTAGATGGTACTGCCCAGTACAGATGAGAGTCCCCTAAAGTCTCAGAACTCACAAGGCATCTGGGTCTGCAACAGCACATTGCCCTCTGCCTGTCCCTCACCTTTCCTATGACATTATCCAGACACATATCAGCAGTGCCAGGGACTGGAGGCTTGTCCTCACACTTTCTGAAGTCAGTGGGCACAAGCCTGGTTCCTAAAACTGAACAAAGAACAACCAACATAGCTTTGTAAATAATTGATGACACCCACAAACACCACCTTAAAGATGCTGCTAGTAATTATCTACTCAAAACAGGGGAAGTTGTCACATCAGAAACAGATTGCTCAGGTTTCAAAAGTGCAAACAAAATTCCTGAACCCAGAGTCATCCCATTTAACTCTGGCATATAACTTGATGGAACTAGCTCAGGAAATGAGTATCCCAAATGCTCCGTTAAGATCAATATCTAAAGACAATCACCTCCACAGAGCAATTCAGCAGACCTAAAATATTAATCTGCCAGTGCTAGGTCTTCTGGAAGAGAAGTGATTTTTATAATAGCCCATAGGAAAAAAAAAAAAACAAAAGCAGTTCCAGGCAGAGGGAACAGAACTCCAATACTGCTTTACCCCTAGTGAATTTCTCAACCACTCACTGAGAAATATTTCACTTATTTCTAGGCCTGTGATTTTTGCACTTGTGACTACTTGGAAGCTTAGTTTCAAGAGGCAGAGTTTCAACAGGCAGAATTAAGCATATTTTTTTCTTTGGATCCAGTCGGTTTTTTTATTAGGACATAATTCTGGGACTTGATGGAGCAGCTAGTCCTGAAAACCATTTCCAGGCACATTAAGAACAAGAAAATAATGAGTAGTAGTTATACTTGATCAATTTGATAAACTTCTAAAATGAAATGACTGGTCTGGTAGATGAGGGTAGAGCAGTGGCATTGTCTACCTGAACTTCATTAAGGCCTTTGACACTGTCTTGGATAAGATTCTAATAAAGAAACTATTGATGTACTTGCTTCATGATCAGCCAGTGAGATGGACTGAAAACTGGCTGAATGGCCCGGAGGGCAGTGATCAGCAGCACTATTGGTCTATTTGGAGGACAGTCACTAGCAGTGCATCCCAGGAATGAACAGTGTTTAACATAATAGAGCAGAGTGTGACTTCAGCAAGTTTGCAGACAACACTAAGCTGGGAGGAGTGGCTGATGTGCCAGAGAGGACCGGGGGGGGGGGGGGCCCTCAACAGGCTGGAGAAACGGGCTGATGGGAACCTCATGAAGTTTAACTAGGAGAAAGGCAAAGTCATGTACCTGGGGAAAAACAACCCCTGCGCCAGTATACACAGATGCTGGAAAGCAGTCTGCCCAGAAAAGGTGCTGGGATCTCTAATGGACACCAAGTTGAACATGAACCAGCAATGTGCCCTCCACACAAAGAAAGCTAATTGTAGCCTCAGCTGCATTGGACAAAGTATTGCCAGCAGATTGAGGGAGGTGATCCTTCACCTTTATTCAGCACTGGTGAGGCCACACCTGGTGTTGTCTGTCCAGTTTTGGGCTCCTCGGTAAAAGAGAGACATGGACATACTGGAAAGTATTCAATGAAGGGCCACAATCATGGAATCACAGAATCGTGGAATTCTTCCAGTTGGAGCTGGAAGGGACCTTCTAGAGATCCTCTAGTCCAACACATCTGCCAAAGCAGGATTGCCAATAGCACATCACTCAGGACTGCATTCAGGTGGGTCTTGAAGATCTCAGAGAAGGAGACTCTACGACCTCTCTGGGAATCCTGTTTCAGTGCTCTGTCACCCTCACTGTGAAGAAGTTCTTCCGCATATTTGAGTGGAACTTCCTATGTTCCAGCTTGTGCCCATTCCCCCTCGTCCTGTCACACAGAACCACTGGCTCCATCCTCCCTCAAACCGCCCTTTAGATACATATAAGCGTTAATAAGGTCTCCCCTCAGCCATCTCCTTTCCAGGCTAAAGAATCCCAGCTCTCTTAGCCTTTCCTCATAAGTGAGATGCTCCAATACTTTAATCATCTTTGTTGCCCTAAATCCTTGCCCCACAAGGATGATTAACATATGGAGAAAGTCTCAGAGAGCTGGAATTGTTCAGTCTGAAGAAGGGAAGGCTAAAGGGGATCTTACTAATGTATATAAATATCTGAATGGATGGTGCAGAGAGAACAGAACCAGGCACTTTTCAGTGGTGCCTAGTTAGAGGACCAGAAGCAATGGGCACAAATGGAAACAAGTTCCACCACAGGTTTCCATCAGGAAACACTTTTCTGCTGTGAGAGTGACCAAGCACTGGCACAAGTTGCCCAGAGAGGTTGTGGAGTCTCCATCATTGGAGATATTCAAAAGACATCTGGATATGGTCCTGGGCAACTGGCACTAGGTGGCCCTGCCTGTGCAGGGGGGTTGGACCAGGTGACTACCAGAGGTCTCTTCCAACCTTAACCACTCTGTGATTCTGTGAGCTTTGGGTGTAGTGTGGTAGTCTTGGGCAAATAATCTAACCGTTGAGTTATTGTGTAAAAAGTGATATAATGACACTCTTACTCTAAATACCAAAATTTTGAGACTTCTCTGGAAACTAGTGCAGTATCCACTGAGACAGTAACAGCAGTGCTTCAAGCAGGGAGAAGGCATCCACCCTTGAAGAACAAGTCCTGCTTGGCATTCACAAGTTAAATGATTGCAAACAGGGTTATTAGGTTTAGGAGATACATCCTAAAATATAAGCATTTCTTACCCACAATTATTTGAACATAGGACTGAGACCACACCTGCAATTATTTAACTTGGCAAGTAATGAAATCCCAAAGGGTGCTATCCTTCAGCTCAGTTCTATGGCCAAATGTCACTCAATTTTCTCAAGAGAAAGCCTGCAAGTTTAAATAAAAACCTTATGTAAAAGTTGCAAAGTTCAGTGGTTTGTATTTCAGTCAGCAACATTTTTTGCCATTGAGTGTTATGTAACTGCCTCCCAAAATTTGTATATCTGCAATATTGTCAATATATAAAATTTTTTTCAATTTGGAAAAACTGCCTTGATATATTCTTTTTTCAGATACTATAACAAAAACTGAAAAAACAGTATAAGAAGTATATAAGAAGTATAACATTATACTTCACATGATTGGTAGCATTGAAGTGAAAACATAGTCATCTTATTTCATTTTAAAAACCTGAACACTACCATTGACAGAAAGGTGGGATTGAAAATACAGCAAACAGAAATCCAGATAGTAGAAGAAATATAACACAGGCAATGGCAATGCGCTATTTATTATGTGCTAAATTGCCCCATTAACAAGACTTTTTCTGACCTTGAAATATCACACTGAAGACAGAAGAGTAGTTCTGCCTCAATGCTTGTTGATTTTTGCATTTTATGTGGAAAATGACAAGATATCTAGGATATCTGGCTATTATAAGTGTATCTGTTGCTACTCCTTGTCAAGAGCATACATTCAGCATAATCTTCAGATAAATAATGTCTGAATAAAAGGTCAACTAAACAATATTTGAGCAAATATAGACTAGAGATTGATCTAACATTCTATTTCCTAGGATGAGGAAAATATCTGAGGATTAAAGGATTATAAATTAGGTGTGCAAGCTGTGTGTCACCTCTGCAAGTTACAGAGCTTTTAAGATCCAAAAGTAAAAGTCATCACTACCTAGAATACAGACCTTACATTTGCTTTCTTGTACCAGTGGCAGATCAGGCTAGCACACATCACAAAGCCTGTTAGTTACCAGAACAAAAAACACCAAAACTTTTCTTTTTTTTAAATACCTGTACTGTAATTGATGGTTGAGCTCCACCCCATCTCATTTCTAATCAAAACGGTATTATCTACTTCAGTATTTCTACTTTAGCTATTTATGCCAGTGTGAATAAATTAGGTGATCATGAATTAGGTCAACAATCTTAAGAATTTTGGTGCTCGGATCATAGAGATTAAGGGAATAAAAGTACAGAAATATTTTGCAACAAATAATTCATTTTATTACCATGGATGATGG
Organism: Scolopax mira; assembly: GCA_004320125.1. NCBI lineage: Eukaryota > Metazoa > Chordata > Aves > Charadriiformes > Scolopacidae > Scolopax > Scolopax mira. The sequence goes on from BJBW01000908.1 coordinate 82,766, forward strand.
GTGTTGATGGTTTATATTTTCCTTTTTTTTCTCTCTACACACTACGAAGTCAAACCCAAGAGGAGCAACAGAATCTTGAGGAACAGAATCTTTGGCTGATTTCCCCACATAACTCCCCTCCAAAGGCAAAATTAACATCAAGAAGTTCAATATAGTGTATGACAACAACTGGGACAGAGCCAAGGCAAATGTTCTAGGCATATTGCCTGGATATATTCAGATTTCAAGGAGGTGATGTCAACTTCACTGAGCATTTAGTCAGATGCTTGGAATATGTTAACAATTTACTCAGACCAGAGTGCTGTATAGCACAGAAATGGTATCATATTTTTTTTTCCTATTACAACTACCAACAAAAACTTCTGTTTCATATCAAAATTACAAAATTCAAAATCACTTGCTCATAAACTTGCAGCATTAGTATTACAAGTGAAAACCTCAGTCCAGCTTTCCGTTCAATATTATAAAGACCTTATGTGTATACGTATAGTTAGTTATCTGTGTGTGGGAGCGAGAGAGACTGTGTGTGTACGCACACGTGTCTGCATATAAAATGAAAGGTACATATAATACAGTAAAGGATTATTTTAAAAATTGGGATATTGTGCTACTGATGTGAAACTCTGAAATAAAGTCTTGCATATAAATATCTCCTTGATACCGGAGGAGTGACAATATTTTTTTCTGGACCAAAACGATACACAAGGCAATGCCAGAAACAGATATTTTATTTAAATGTGTATTAAATTCCCTCTCTCCTCCAAGAGAATTACCTAATTTTTTTTTCACTAAGGAAAATATTTGAAGGTAGTGGTAAGAATGCAGTTTGAAAATGATATTTTAGCGGAGTTTTTCACAGTGAGAGTGAAAGATATTAAAGACATTAATTATCTTCAGATTAAGATATGGATTTATAGAGGATATAAAAATCAATTTGGTGAGAAAGCGTGAGGTGACTGTTGGATATGTATCTTAAACTAATTTTTTTTTACTATCTTGTGTATTACTCCAACATATGAGAACTGTGGTTATTGTCTAATATGAAATTGGGATATTGTTATTCCTAGAGCAAATTATAGAGCTTTATAAGGACTTATAAAGTCCTTGAGAAATTTTGTTTCTAACTTGACTAAGATCATCTCTTACCTTTGACTTTTTTAACTAAGATACATCTGACCTACAGAGTTACAAGTAGTAGCCTTTTCAATTAGCATGTGTGTTAATATGCCAATAATTAATTGAATGAGCAGTACTGTTCTCTTTCCCTTAACTCCTCTATGACATTCAGAAAATTTTAGTTCATCATTCTACCCTTAATGTACCACTTTAAGGGTACTCATGTGTAATAAGTACTTACCCTCATGTGTAAGGATATTCACGTACTAATGTAGCCATCACAAATGAGTAGCTGTCTGTATTACCATGTTCTACTGATACCTCTGAGTTTTGTATAATATTTCTTGGTCCTAAAAGGTGATAAAATAACAATACATTCTTGACATACATCACAACAATGAATGCAGGATTGAGATTCACTAGTTACCCGATGTTTGCATAAAACAGGAATATTAGCATATTCCTAATAGTAAAAGTTTTTAAAATGGTGAGCATGTGTTTAGCATTTCAATTTTATCCCTAAAGACACCTCAGCTTGAAGCATTTAGTAACTATTCTGTTGTTCAAATCTTACACTCAGTGAAGCTGCCTTTACACAGGACCTACATCTTATATGACTGAGCCTAAGAGCCCCCAAATGCTTGCATTGTGGTGGAAAAGGATCAGCTTGCTCTTTGATTATATTACAAATTGCAACAGACATACATAAGTGTATTTATACAGACATATATATATATATGTACACATATATCCATTTTTCTATCAACAAATTCCTCTTGTAACATAAATAAAAACATTCCCTCTTTCCAAGTCCATTTATCTAATATCACACAATAACTGACTATTGCTGTTAAATAAATTTTTAATGTCAAGAGGGGATTTTAAAATATCTTGGGATGTATTTTCCTTATAACCAGTTTTTATAAACTGGAATTTAGTGTTTCTTTAAATGAATATTAGGAATGTTTTGACATATTACATCAATTATTAAATCTTGCCTTATTTCTTAAAAAATTTTCAACTTAAAGTAATATGCCCATAGCCACTCTCCAGGAAATCATAGACAAAAGTAAAAATCACGTTTCTTTCTTTCACTAATTATACTTCAAGTTTAGGAAAGAAGATCCACTTTTAAAAGTAATGACTTTATTTTCATTAATAATGAACACTGTCACAACACATTTAATCTACAATTTGAAAGGCAATTAGGTGTCATTGTGCTCTCCTTTTGCTGAGGAAACAGAAGCAAAGAGAAGATGCCACTGTCTTCTCCCCATTCTGCAGAGTCCGGCCATGGTAGCGTTGCAGCTGGAGCCCACATCCTCACCCCTTGGTTACTAAAGCATTCTGCCTTCCAAGAATCAATTTTTGGAGGGTGAAATATATACTGTGCCTATCAGTATATGAGAAGATTGGTTTTATTGATCTTTCTTGTGACACAATTTTTCTTTAAGAAAAGAAAAAAGAGGAAACAATTGCAGTCAGTGAGTGCCCAGTAAATCGTCTTCAAGAGGCGCTATAAGATCTCAGAAACACTTCCTAATTTACCAAATAAATTCAATGAAGTAACACTTATTATCCACTTTTATCAAGAGTAAAAAAAAATACTTAAATTTTATGTCAGAAATGAGCAAATTACAGGCTAAACACAGCACAAGCTATGCTGTTATATTTGTTGAGCTGTTTTGGGATCAAGTGACATGGTTCATATCTAAATTATTCATATTCCAACTTCATGTGTCTTAAGCCACTGTACATGACAGATAATACTTTATTATTAACAATCATTTTCATTTGTGTTTTTTATCTCAATATTAAGTTACTGTCAAATCTTTCACATAGTTTTAAAAAGATACTCTTAAAAGAAAGTCTTTAATATGCATGAACAAACACAAATTGTGACTGGTTGGCCTAGAGAGTATTTCTTTTATCCGAAACTTTCCTGATGCCATGAAGAAAGAGAACTCCAAGAAGGAGTACTTAGCGCATTAGTGACAAGAAATTTAAGAAATTTACTCATCCGGTTATTAAATGAACAAAACATGATCAGAAGATATTACTGACAAGGACTGAAGTCCCAGTCACTTTGCATATCCATATGACACTAAGCAGTCATTTAATGAAGACATCAGTCATAAACAGTGAAGCTGAAAGGTTTGTAAAACAAGAAAATAACTAATGCAAGGTACACACTGGCTGAAGCCTGGTTTCCACATAATTTGTGATGTCCTTTATAATACACAACAATAGTTCTACATGTCCCCACCTTTTCCATTAACCTTTTACTTTCTTCTCACTGCATGACAATACTCTCAGCTTCTTCATCTTCTACAATCAGCACCACTACAGGACCTTCAGGCCTTCCATGTAATACCTCTACCTTTTTGTCACCCATGCAAACTTATTTGCAGCCTGGTGTCCTCAGTTCTCTCCCTCTCCTGTACTTTCTGGGAACATGGGAAATGGATAGGATGGATGTACAGTCACATTAACATCAAAAACCCATAAGCCATATTTTCTTAGGGAATCAGGCTGGATGGGGTCCACTGAATACTTTAGAGGTATCCACTACCACAGAGCAGAGGTTGTCAGCTGTGCCTCAGAATCCAGTCACTGATCCAGTCCCTCCTGTAGCCTCCTTAACAGGCCCAGGCCCTTAGTTCAGCCACACCAGATAATATACCTCCTGAAAACTCAGGGTTCAATGTTCAGTGTGTGCATTTGGAGACCTGATGGCACAACCCCCATTTTCACCATATAGACCCATAAGTATCTTTCAAATTAGCATATGACAATTTAATCCGATGTTACCTGAAATATCCTGCTATTCAAGATATCATCCAGGGAAAAGACTGAAGTAAAAAAGAGGCTTAATTTGCACCATACCATTAAGGAATTAATTTATCTGCTTCCACTCTGATTTGCTAGACAAGTAAAAGTAAGGGTGTCCTGGGACATCCCAAGTACTCTCTGGGTGCTCTGTGCAGCTAATCAGCACTTGCCTAGCAAATCTAGTTAAGGACAATTTTAGCAGATCTACACTGTGTGAGCAGACTGTCTCTGCAGCACCTGCACAGTGCTCAACACGTTCACAATGCAAGTACATACCCAAGGGCAGCTGATTGGACTAACTGAGCATGCAAAATATAGATGACCTGAACATAGACAGCTGTCATTTGTCCTGCTACTGTTTTGAGTGGACTGTTGGGCACCCAGAAATCCCAGAGAAAATGGCTAAAGCTGGTAGGAGAGCAGGAGGTGAGACATAAAAGCAATCGGCTACTGCCAACTGCAGTAACATTAGCAGGTGCACATTCCCTCATCTGCTCCTGGGGCAACCTGGATAGCATCATTGTAAAGTCACAGGCAGGACACACTATGAAGCTGCAGTGCAGTAATTACTGTACAATACGAAATCCTGTATCCAGTCATTGTCTTTCAGTAATTCCCAAGCTACTGTAGTACCCACTATAGAGAAAAAAGTAGTTAAAACCTAAAGTCCTAGAAACATTGCCATCAATTCTCTTCTCTGGCAAAATTACTACATAGCATCTAGCTAAAGCTCTGCATGGCTGTCCAAAAGAAGAATTTGACTATTATGTCTCTCACAAGTATTTTTCTTACGCTTCCCATGCTTATTGTTTCACCTTTTCAGAATTATTTTATCCTTCTGTTTAGTGTTCACCCTTAGACAGCTCTTAGTAACAACCACCTGGCAGAGTATGGCTGTAAAATGTTTCTCAACGTTTGCTTTGTTACGTTAACCATTAAGATCATTATGAGGTTTCCTGTTTTCTTTATCAGAAAGAGAACTGGAATGGTAAACCCCATACACACTGGCATAAATCACTTAGGCATTTATATACATATTCATATATTCTCAAAACAAATTACATATTAAAATGTAACAGAGCACACAAAAATACGGTAACGTATTGAAAGATATAGAAGGTATTTTTTAAAACATGCAAATTGCATGTTTGTCTCAATAGGTTACAAACAGATGGAGTGTTGTGTTCAGCACATTTCTGCAGAGTTTCTAAATCTGCCTGATGGGAATTCCATTACCTGCACCAGCTGTACTGGTGACCTCTTTGACTTCCACTTGCCAGACACTGAATATATAAAGCAGTGCTGGCATGTTTTTAAAATAAAGTATATGCAAATATGGACATATTTGACATGTTGCTGTAGCACCTATTTAAAATGTATGCTGTCTGGTTTAACCCTTGCACCTATAATTATAGCGTTTCAAACTGTCTATGCAAGAAAACGTTTTTATGTCTTTCTCTTAGTTAATTATTTTCTTTTTTTTCACCTTAATCAGAATCAATTAAGATTTCTTTTCACATGAAATTATGAGACTTTTTTGTTTCATTTCACTACTGTACTACTAATGTTGAAATTTCCACGCACTGAATGTCTATTTCCCACCCTAGGTGCAAATGCTCAGAAAGTTCTTGAAAGCCTTCCATATCAGGAGCTTTATTATACAAGAAAAAGGATACTTCTTGTTTTCATACAAACATAGCAGATAAAATATTTCTTCTATTTCTGTCTCATTTATTTCAAAATACTAAAGTGAACACACCCATTACATAGTATTTCAAAGATACACTAAGGCCTATATTGAAAAGTGGACAGTAGTTTTGTTGGTCTACAGTAATTTTCTGGCTGAGAAAAGCCAGACATTTGAGACCCTATTACACAAAAGACAAAATTCTTTTTTCCTAGCACTGTGAATAGCCTGCATAGGAAAATAGGTCCAATTTTAAGAAAATATGTTCCTAAAACCAGGTGACTTCCTTGAGTTTCTGGTGCTCACCTTAGGACGGTTTTGAATGAGGAGGTAAGACCCCAGTGAGGTTACGGTTATGGTTAATCAATACAGTACAGGTTAATGAAAATGTAGTGTGCCCCAGCAAATGGACAAGCCCATGGGAAAAGGTTCTGTCTCTCTACTTGAAGCTGGTGTGTGGAAGAACTGGAAATTTAGCAAGCTACAGGAATAAGGCAGTTCCTTGAATTCTGCCTATGAAATTTTCCTGTTTCTAGTAATTAATGTTGCTATGCTCAAAATTTTGTGTATAATCAAAAAGAAAACACATCTATCATATCTACATATCTACAAAACATATCTACAGCCAAGAATTTTCTCAAAACCATAACAATGTAATCCATGAAACATTATTGGGTTCAGATCTAATTATTGCAGAAAGACTACATTTCTCTTAGGAAAAGTCCCTATAGTAGTAGTAGTAGTAGTAGTAGTAGTAGTAGCAGTAGTAATAATATGTTAAAATCTTGATACACTTAGTTTCTAGCCCTTTTCCTAGTGTTGTACAGACCCTACCCTTGCAGGTTGTGAGGTCAGTGTTTTCAGCCTAGTGGCAGTGGTGGGTGTTATAAGTGTCAGTACCTGCAGTCCTTCACCAGGAAGAATATAATGTTGATGTTCATGGTGTCTTCTTCCTCACTCTACAATATAACTGGGGACATTTTTATGTTTGCTGACACATTTCTATGATTTGTTCTTTCTTCACCAACCTGAAGCTTGACATTACAGCCAAATTTACTATATTTGATATATGATATATGATTTGATATATATGACTTTTACCTATGTTAGATACTCTTTATTTATTCTCTTTTTTATCCCTAAAAGCATTTTTGTTCGGCTCCAGGTCTTTCTTTCTTTAGTTGACCACTGGTGAGTTGTTTATAGCCGTGAGGTGTCCAGTGCCAGCCTGTGCCTATCTCTTATCATGCCCTGTCTGCCCTCTGCTCTGATGCATCCTGTGTCTCCTTGATGCCACTGCTATCCTACCAGACTGGTATTTCTGTGTACTACATCTTTATGGCAGTCATAAACAGTTCATTCTACATAGAACAACTGCTTGTTATTGTTAGCTCAATAAAACTAGGATCATACCCTGCAAAGATAAGGAAAGTAGAACAAATTACTGACAACCACACAGTCGTTAGGAAAATTGCTGTTAAAGCTAAACCAAGTTTAAAAAAAACCAACTGTTCAGACAGAGCAAACCTGACACAGGTCTGTCCTGGGCCTTTCAAAGTCAGTTCAAAGCCTGTGGCCAGATACTAGCCATGTCAGTACTGTGCAACAGATACACAGTGTCACAGAGTTAAGGGAGTGTTTTGTAGTTATAACCATATCTCATGAAAAACAACCAGACCTTGTTTTTCATTTTTCATCATGGCAATTGTCTCAGATCACTCAGCATTGTATCAAATTCCCCTGTTGAATTATCATCTGGCAAACTTTCATGTTCTGGATTTTAACAGAATTCTTCTGATCAGTGTGCAAAATGCATCCTGACCTAACACACCCTGTTGCTGCCTCGAGTCCTTTTCTGTCTCCAATATCTAACTTGTGAGAGACCTCCCTCCCTGTTGCTGCATCAATTGGGACTAGAAATTTGCACAGTAAAGTGAAGGTAGATAATCCAGGCAACCTTAGAAAAGAATTAAAAAGGAATTGATGTGGGGCAGAAGTAGGACAGAAAAAAGGGATTAAGCAGGTTTTAGGAACAGGATAGTGAGGTGGCAAAGATGTAGATCTCTCAGGAGAGTTAAAAACATGATTGGCAAGAATACAGCTCAGTGTCTGTTACATATGAGGGAGAGAACTCATAAATGCAGAATTAGCAATACATTCACCTTCAGCTTCACAAACCATATCACTGTGTGAAGTATAGGGTTAATTTACATACCAGATCCCTTACAATCTTCATGATGGGTAGGTGAAATATCAGATTTATTATCTACACTAACTGCAAGAAACTCTACAGATCTACACAAGACCTGAAACATAATAGAATTCCCCTGGCTAGCACTAACACTCTCTTTATATTTCTCAGCACTGAAATTTAAAAAATGTATTTACTTTCAGTTTTAAAACTGTCAGGCTGTGATAATTCTAATCTAAATTTACAAGGATCAAGTAACTGCTTATGGAAAATGTTCTACAGACATTGCAGAAACCATTCATAGTTTTCAATGGTCCAACAAATAAAACAAGAGGCTATGCTTGCAAACCATAAAAATGAAGTAAAACTTAAGATTGCTACTATGAATTTAAACTATTGATATCAAATCAATCCTTAGCTAGAGTCATCTAGAAAAGTGACTGTAACATTTTTATAAGGTCTAGATATAGCAAAAGTTTTGCACAGTTTGATATCTAAAAGTGAAAACCATAATTCTTTAATTTACTTTGAAAAATATTTTTATTTTCCATCAAGAACCAGCTGAAATGTGCAAGGATTTATCTGTCTTTAAAAGTAGCTTTGAGCGAGAGCAGTAATCCCTTCCTAGATGGAGAACACTGAAGCTACCTGTAAACTAAATTGCATTTTCCACACGTGACAAGGCAACTCAGTATAATGGAACCCAGGTGTTAGACTAATTTCTAATTTAACCATAAATGAAGAAAAGAGAAATATTAATCCTCAATGCAAGTTGTTGTGGTATTACAAAATCCATCTTAATGAAGAAATGACCCCACTTTGCACAAAGGTTAACTGTACAAATGGTACTGCATCAACAAAAATGTTAATGAGTTTGTGTGGCAGCAGGTAAGCAAGAGCTGGCAGAAGGAAGCTATTGTGATAGGCAGATAATTACAATGGAAGTCATGTCTTTGGTAATGACTAGGATTCACATCACATATCATTTCAGTCACAGTACAATTTTGCTAGCTCTGTTTATGGTAATCTATGGGATTATTTGACAGCAAGGTGACACTTTGACTTTGGAACAAATTTCTTTCATAGACAGTACAATTACTGATATTGGGACATTCAATTAGACATATTACTGACATATATTTTTGTTTTTAGAAAATACATAAACATAGGGTATAATGTTCATTAACACATGAAATTTTTTGGTCCTCAATTCAGATTTCATCATGCTAAATGCTTTGATCTTGCTAATGTGCAGGAGTTGTAGAAATTTAAAAGCATGAGTTTTTAACTATTCAACTGCAAGAATAATAAAGAAAAAGGGAAAATTGTACATTTCAAACATATAATTGTCTTAAAGAGAAAGAAGATAGGTTTCCAGGCAAAGCTATTCAGTGTTATAAACTCTACATTATATGAAGTATGCAATATCCTTTTTGAAAAGGAATTCTCTGACAGTAGTTCGACATGTTACAGCACATTCCAGGCCAAATTCCCAGCAAATCTATTTATCTCAATCTCACAAAACAGCTACAAACACAAAAATATTTAGGTGAAGAATCAAATATGTGTCACCCATTCTTCCTGTTATGGAAGGAATGTGAAATAATAGGGAGAAGACAAGACTGAGAGCAATTGTGGTGAGAAACTCCTGAAGTTCCACCATGTATATGGTTCATGGCAATAGTCAGGATCTTACTGTGAGCATTTTTTTGCAAGACCTGAGACTACAGCACCCCATTAGTACTTGCATGCAAATAAAAAGTGTTCTACATTCACAAGCAAGAAAAGATGTACTTTGTCAAACAGACAAAAATTTTCAAGAAAAATGCTTTCTGTTTTAAATTCTTCAAGAAATGCTTTGTGCAAACAAACTTTGGCTTCTGGGCTACTCATCAACATTTTGTCCATGTTTTTCATATGAATGTTTCAACGCCTGAACTTGTGTGACCAGACACTTAAAGCACTTTCTTTTTACTTCAGTTATTTCAGTGGCTGACCCAATCTTCCACAAACACCTCACCTAAAATCTCTCAGTTTCATAAAGCTATATCTTCACAAATACAGCATTGCAAAAAAGAACTTTCTGGGAAAAAGATAAAAGAAATCAGAATATAAGAAGTCATATTAGTATATCAGAAACAAAAATTTGTTTAGAAGATAAATGTATGTCCATTGTCAAATGGACAAATCCATTGTCTTATCATTAGGTTGGTTCTTGTCCTACTAGTCATTCTTTTTCCCCCTTAATGTAGGTTTTACAGACAAAAGTTTATATATTCACTTTCTTTGTAACTCTGAATCTCTGTGAAATGTTCATTATTTTAAGATATGAGATCTAAGTATTAATCAAAGCACAGCATTAAGGAAGAACAGCCACTCTTACTCTGTATGATGTCTACATCATTCCTTCCATTGAATTTAGGTGTATACTTTTATACAGAATTTGCATTAGAAAATTTGGCTTAGGTAACTTAGTTATAATCATGATGTGGAAAAAACCAATTTTCTAACAGTATCCTATTGTTTCCACTTCTGCTCAGTAATTTGTGACTTGATTGAACAAAATCTAAGGCTTTAATGGGATAAGGATACTGCTAAGATTTGTTAGAGCAATCAGATTTTCTCTCTCCAAGGAGACACATTGCAATCCTAATGATCTTACATTTCTAGAGTGGGTTTCATGCCAAAGGACCCTCAAATGCTTTAAAAATGCAACAAATTACATTCAGGAATCTTACCATTCAACACTAAATTTCACCAGCTCCTGTTTTGAAAGTTTTTTAACAATCCACAGTAAAGTCTAGTACACTTTTGGACAAGATATGACTACTATAAAACAGCAAGAGTCTCAGCAGGCAGACAATAACACTTCAAATGGAAATGCAAAGAGACCACTGAAGTTACATACTACTTATGAAGTGTGGCACATCAATTTAATGACTTTCCTTTTGTGTTTTGAGAGGACCATACATCCAATAACTCATTGAGCAAGTCCAAGTACACTTGATGCACTTAGAGCACAGTTCTTCAAGGTACTGAATATTGTGGTTCACAAGAGAACAAATGGTAAGTCTGCAAAAATCACGTGATTAAGTGTAAGTACTTAAGTGTTTTACTGATCAGAACTTACAGACATGTATAAAAGAGTTTGCTTCCCTGAAAGCCTGCCATGCATATTTTGGAAGCAAGATTCCTGAAGGAGAGAAGCAGAAGCAGTGACAGAGGTTAATACTTTTCACTGAAACACTTTACAAGGAGAAAAATAGGTAATTGCCCTCAGAATCCTTTCTCTCACCCATTCTTTGAGCATTTGCTCTTTGAGGCTACAGCTGAAGAGGACAAAGATTCTGAGGAAAGGAAAGGAAAGGAAAGGAAAGGAAAGGAAAGGAAAGGAAAGGAAAGGAAAGGAAAGGAAAGGAAAGGAAAGGAAAGGAAAGGAAAGGACAGGAAAGGAAAGGGAAAACTAAAACATGTCAGAAGGAATTTAGACAAAATCTAAGTCTTTAAAAAATTTCTACACAGTTGTTAACCTAACTATAGAGTTGCCTATTTCTATAGACATCTCCAGTACTGCAGTGAAGATTGTATAAGAGAGAGGTCTACCATAAGCATTAGTTTAAGAAGTATCTTAAATGGAAGCAAATGAGGCTGAGGACTGATAGCTGCTGTAGCCACATCTGCTGAAGGCCCATGGTGACAGAGAGAGTAGGTAACAGTCTGATGAGACTCTCAGGAGATAAGAAGCAAGTCCAAGGGTCTCAAAGAAGCAACAGGAAGGGTCAACACAGGGAACAGTGATTTTGAATTCAATGTCTGTTACCCTAGTGTTCTCCTAAAGTCCAACCACAGGCATCCCAGCTGCCTTCAGACAACCTCAGACCATCTGTCCTCAAACATCCTGCCTCTGGAACTACATCTGTTGACTTTTATGTCAGCATTTGGATTAGAATTAGGTTCCTTATGTTAAAAATGTCATGAAAGGTGACAGTTATGTGTCTCAAAAAGCATCAACAAAGGTCAGCACGGCAAGACAAAAGCAAACTAATGTCACAATACTTATTTGTAATAGTTCCTAAAGTAAAATCTAAAAGAAATATTAGAAGAAGTGATGACATTTACTTTTTTCCCAGGCTAAGACTGTAGCACTGCACATGCAATAGGTGTCTAACTTCATGGGGATATTTGGAGTGTGCAAGTTACATACCTGACCTCTGTAGGAAGTGTTAGTGGGTTTCTAGAAAACATGTTCAGAAAAGCCCATTTTGTACCCAAGAGGGGTAATCAAATAGGATTGTGAACAGCATGGTTTCTAAAAGAACTACCTTCATCAAGGATGCAAATACACAGAATTCACTGGCTGAACCCAGGAAGGCTTCCTGAGCCCCTGAAATACAGAGAGTTTCTTCCTTTCTAAGCAAACGTCTGAGGGGATTTGAAGACAGATTTCCCTCACACCTCTCAGGGAATGTCCTATCAGATTATTGGTACTCTGAAGAGAAGGAAGGGAACAGCCTTGGTATATTTTTTTTTTGTATGGAGTAACTAGAAAGAAAGTATGGGAACTAGAAAAAGTAATAGCCAATCCCCTTTAGTTTGGGGCTGGCAGACAAAATCATCCTATTGGAGGCATCCAAACGGCAGAAGGAGAGGGTTGTTATATTAGAGTTGGACTTTTACCTCTGCTCTTAACACAGATGTCAGAAAAAGGCATGGAGATGGAAATGTGTACATGTGACTTTCTTTCCTTGTATTCCCAGTCCTACAAGTAATTAAACTCCTATTTCTTGTATCAGGCCCAAGGCAGCAGGTGAGAAATATGAGGGTAATATATGTTCTGTGACACCCAGGAATGCTTCTCAGAAATCCAGCCCTGCCAGAAGTTCGGCTCAGTATCAGCACAAGGTCTGGCTAGTAAACTCCATTCCCTGCCACAGTTTCTATCCTAAAGCATATTCCAAAATGGTTTCCCAAACAAATTCCAGCAGAGTGTCAAATCAACAGACTGAGCCTGATGGCTCAGCTGGCATTAACAAAAGCTCACTGTACATGCAGGAAGCATGTGAGCAGCTGAGGAATGGAGGACACTTGTAGGGGCTGGGGTGTAGGAGGAGCAGGAGTGATGCAATCAAGACACATGTGCATGCCTAGGCGTTTTCATGGGCATTTGACCAGAGATGAGAAGAAAGCTTGTAAAAATAGACCCAGGGATACGGGAGGGGAGGGGAAAAGGGTGCAGCGATAGAGGGGGATGATTCTCCTCATTTATAGTCTACTCCTGGGAACTCCCAGTTTGCTCCCACCAGAGCAGACTGAAGCGATGAGAGTAATATCCACTGCTGTGAGATTAGGAGGTGGAAACTGAAAGAGGATACTGGGGTGAAATACCCCTCATTCTCACACATGTAACATCACAGATCAGTTCCCCAGATATGATTCAATTTCCCTTCTCCCTTTGTAGGAGATGCACAGTGGGAAAAGGAGTAAAAAAAGGAAAAAAAAATTAGTAAAAAGAAAAAGCTAGAAAAGAAAAGAAGAATAGGCATACCTACAACTCCTACAAAATCTTTAGAAAAACTTGAAAGGTGGTTGTAGTGAGGTGGGTGTTGATGAGTGACAGGACAAGAGGAAATGGCCTTAAGTTGAGCTTAAGGGGAGATTTAGATTGGATATTAGGAAAAATTTCTTCACTGAAAGGGTTGTTAAACATTGGAACAGGCTGCCCAGGGAAGTAATTGAGTTACCATCCCTGGAGCTATTATTTGAAAGATGTGTAGATGTGGCACTTAGGGACATGACAGTGTTAGGTTTATGGTTGGATTTGATGGTCTTAAAGGTCTTTTCCAACCTAAACGACTCTATGATTCCTTATTTATGTATGAGGAAGTTGAGGAGGAAAGGGCCATGTAACAAGTTAATTGAGAAGAAACTCAAACAAGTAGAAAGCAGAAGGATGAAAAGGAGGTGAAGGAAAACCATTGAATGGAAAACCATTCAACTGTTTCACATTGCATTCTGACAGAGGGAAGGGAACTAACCAAAGTTACTGGGTACCAAAGGCTTCCTGCTCCCTCTGTAGCCATCACTCTGCCCAGCTTTCACCCAGCCCTGCCTTATTTACAGCCTTTTCCCCAGCTGATGCCTGTAAGTGGGAGCATGGGCATAAATCCCACAGATGTCATGTTCAGTATATAAATGGGGTTAACAGGGGGTGGAAGGGGCACTTACAATAACTGCTTGGGATGGTGCCAATTCACCAGCTGGTGAAAGTGACTTGTGTCATGGTTATTATTGTTGTTATTTCCTTTTTCTGATGTTGTTCTATTAAAATGTCTTCATCTCATCCCATGAGGTTTTTTCCCTTTCCCTTCCTTTTCTCCCTCTTCTCCCTACCTTTCTCAGGGGAGCAGAGTGGGTGTGAGTGAGTGTCTGTGTGGTTCTTGCTGCTGGCTGGACATACGACAGTATGTCACAGCCAGTGCCTCTTCCCTTGGAAAAAGAAAACACCTAAAGACTCATTATTAAATTACAATCCTTTGTAAAATTATACATCTTTACTGCTCAGAAAAGGTGCTCTTTCTTACCTTCTTTTTTGTTTTGCCAAAACTTCAAAATCTTTCAGACACAAAATGAAAAGGTAGCAGAAATTCAGACAAGACAAATAAGGAACTGAGTTAATGTAATTTGCATGATTCTGGTTTCTGATGATGGATCTTTATAGCTTGACGTTTTGCTCTGCCACATGCACCCCAGCATTTGTCTAACTGTCCCTGCAAACACAGTCAAGCTCCAAAACAGCACAGATGGCAAAAGCATTTCCACATATGTTTTGAGGTGGTCTTCTAAAGGAAGAAAATTCTCTGCAGAAGCAGAATTATGCGATTCAAATACGTTTACTTTTTAACCTATTTTAACATTAGGTTATGTAAATTTGATTAAAAGAGAGATTTAAACCGAAACTGAACTGCACACTGAGCAACAGCTGTGTTTGGTCTGCAGGTGGCTTTTCCACAACAGCCTGAGGTTCCACGGTCCTTCAGCTCCCTCTGCTGATTAATCGAGTTCCAGGTTTATCATAGTTGGAATAAGCTTTTACTCTTTTTTTTTTTAAAACCTCTGTTTTGATGAGAAAAAAATGATGCAGATTAAAATTGCACCTAAAGCAATGAAATGATTGCTTGAATTGATAAACAGCGTGTGCAAAGGTTCATGTAATTACTGTCCCTCCTTTTCTCAGGGAAAGACAAAACGCCCATCAGACTCTTCCAATTGCCTTCTGGAGACTTGTAGTGCATTACAATTTGACTTGGTGTAACTGGAATGTATCTGTTGCTTAAGATGACATTTCCTGGTTATGCAATTTTATTTCATACTGATTTTTTTTTTTTTTTTTTACATAATTATGTCTTTATATAGCTCAGAGCACTCTTTATTACAAATGTCTCCTTTGGGTGTCTCTGGAATATCTTCTTTCCCAGATTTTGATGGTGTTCATCTATCAACAGTTCTAAAGAAGCAGCAGCTTGTATGCTTGTATATTCT
This sequence comes from Scolopax mira, assembly GCA_004320125.1. Taxonomy (NCBI): domain Eukaryota; kingdom Metazoa; phylum Chordata; class Aves; order Charadriiformes; family Scolopacidae; genus Scolopax; species Scolopax mira. The sequence goes on from BJBW01000908.1 coordinate 98,131, forward strand.
AGTTTTTATTGCCATATTTTCTGTTTATAAATAGACTTGACAAAGCTTATCCCAGATAACAGACAGCAGTATATATTCAAACAATGTGTTGGTCAAAATGCAATACAAATTCAAACCACACAAACACACACACAGTCATTAAAGTAGAACCTTGGTTGGTAAAGTAAAATGAAGATAAGGAATTATCTGCCAGAATATGTGTGAGAAGTATTATAAAAAAACTGAGCTTCATACATCATACTGACTAAAATGGGGATTTGAAAAGCAGTAAAGGTTAAGGGAATATTAACACACAAGATTATGCTGTTCCAAGGCACCTGAGATCCTCAGGGGATTTTAGAAAACCCAGAAGGTCTATCTAAATTACATCAAAGATGGGAAGCTTAGAATTCAATGTGTAATTTTCTCCATAGGTATGTAGGGTATTATATCCATTTTTTTTCTCTTCAGATATTCAGCCATGCGATTATGTCAGTCGCTGATGGAATTACTCCAAGGAAATAAGATTATGAAATCTCCATTTGAAATTCTGCAAAACTATTGAAAGTGCAGGCTTCAGCAATCTTGACCAAGATGTTACTTCCTCCAAAACAACTAGGATGATTTTCTGAGGGATCTGCATTAAGCCCCAGAAGCAATAGTACCTGTGGGTATGAATTATGCTAAACCTGGGAATAAATGCAACCCACTCATAGTCCAACATGAAGATTGAATATTAGGAAAAATTTCTTCACTGAAAGAGTTACCAAGCACTGGAACAGGCTGCCCTTGAAAGTGATTGAGTCACCATCCCCAGAGGTATTTAGGAGACGAGCAGATGTGGCACTTAGGGACATGGCTTAGGGCTGGACTTGATAGCATTAGCTTCACAGGTAGACACAATGATCTTAATGGTCTTACCCAACCTAAATGATCTATGATTCTATGAACAGAACAACTCGGACAAGTCAGGCCTGATCAGATCTCTTAGGCACTGCTTGGATGCATTGCACTGTCCTTTGTGAGAGCTCACGTTTGAATCTTTTCAAAGTGTCTGCTGCCATTCAGGAAATGGTGACACGTTGCTGACTCTATTCAGGGGACAGGGAAAGTAGCTAACTTTGCTGTCACTTCCTTCATGCATCTTGTTTTGAGAAACACCTGAGGACCAGGCACATTGGTCAGGAGACTAATTACATGACAATTCTTCTCAGGAGGAAATTACAAAAGGTTGTAGGCATGTGAAATAAATAGGTGGATTGCAGCAGCCCAAAGCTGCAGTCAAACAAGAGCCCCCTCAGAGGCTTCCTAATTCTGGAGGTAATTGTGAGGACCTTCCCCTTCCACCCTTAGCAGCAATCAGGCCCTTGAAATTTGTGCATATCCCGACCTTCCCTCCCCTTCAATGCCTCATTCCTGCTCAAGACTTACCAGGGACTCTGCTGCCCCACCATAGCCAGATGTCACTGTTAGATATTGCCTGGAAAAGCTTCATGCACCGAGTCCATTGTTACAAAACATATATGGACATAGAACAGGAGATGGCAACACTGATCATCATACCCAGTCCTTCACCATCAAAGACAATCAGAACATGACCAGTAATTCAGGACATAGATGACTCAGGCCATAAAAGCTTTCCTATTGCTTAAAAATGTTAGACCTAGAATTAAAAGGCCAACATCCCAGCTGGGATATATCACCATCAGGAAATAGAAAGCATTCGAGGTCTTTCCAATGCGCTTCATGCCTGCAACAAGAAGGACTATCGTATAATATGAAACTCTCAGGCAGTTCAGATGGCTGCTCCTTCCAGTTCTGCCTTTCTCACTGGCCACTCTGTCCCAGTGGTCACGATGGGCTCAGGCAGCCTAACTCCCTGCTAACACCTGGGTGCTAGTACTGCACAGGCATAATGGCCTGCTTTCTGAGGACTAGGATCAGACAGCCTCACCATTGTCACAGCTCAGGTCAGCACTCGACTTGTCACACAGGACTCTTGGTTCAGAGACTGAAGATGTAAAGATGTGCACTAGGACAGGAAGAGCATGAAATGGTGTCCAGTCACTCAACAGAAATACCAGTCATCTCTAGCAAATTAATCGAGGAAAATTTCCTTTCTGAGCCCAGATTTGGTGATTTGTTTAGCCTTCAGAATGTGAGTAAAATACACCAAGGTGGTTACAAGGGTTTAAGATTTCAAAACCAGCAGCTTGTCCAAACTCAACCTTACTCAGCCTATCACTGTGGCTGCGGGTGAGGGCAGTGAAGAACTGGAAAAAGTTACACATCTTTGTTGGGGGAGTGGATAAAAGAGGCAGAATAGCCTCTCTCCTTTACAAACTTTGCCAGTGTCCAGGAGAAATCCCGAAATACAGGAGTACTACAACAGAAACAAAATGCAAATAAATATGAACAGACAACAATCTAGCTTCAGTTAATCCTTTTTGAAATACTAAAGGACTTAACATTTCTTATTCTGGGATCAACCTTTTCCCTAAACTTTTCATACTCAGTATAAACAATGCACATTCCTTTGTTCTCTATCTGACTTAGAATATCTTTACTCTTCAAACGCATACATGCCATCTTCTAATTTCCTGTTTAAATTAACCATGACTATGTTACAACTGTCCAGTCTTGAGCCATGATTTAAATTCCCTCTCCCCATATATTTATGAAGTCACACTTCCACTGTCATTCAGTTTTTCTTGCTCTTTCCAAACCTTGTTCAGAAAGAGAAGAAAGGGAAATACACAGTGCCAAGGGAAGCAAGAGCAGAACAGCAAAATTTGCAGTTCTACAATAGGGACATTCTTTTGGGAGTGGGTGAGTGAGAACCTGGGCTGGAGACCTGGGTGTCCAGGTTTCCTGGGACTGCTTTTGCATTGTACAATAAACAGAACACAAAATAAATCCCTGTACATATGGAGCTATTCTTCCAACTGATTAAGCCTGAGCTCTGGGTTCAAATGGCAAATTCGCATGATGACCTTACACGCTGTCAAAGCCCCTTGAGGTAGCAGGTGGCATTCTACTGCTACGTCCAGGTAGTTTTAACTCAAGTAGCAGATCAGAGAGGGTTTTTTCCCTGACTGAATTCAATGTGAACAAAACATGATTGGCACATTTTTGTCATATTGATGTCCATCCATAGTGCATGTATGCAAAATATCTAGGTGAGATGTTTCCAAGCCCATGCTGATTCTTTAACCACATCTAGTACATGGATAAGTCTAAGGCCAGACACCAGTGATGCTGCCCAAGTACTAATATTGGGGCCAAAGCTCCTTAACATCTTTATTAACAACCTAGAAGACAGGAGTCTTCTGTAAACTTCTGAAAGTTTACAGACATTACATACACCAAAGGTTTTTGCTGGCATTCGGAGACCTAAACAGGGTAGAGAACACCCTGGCAGTCCTGGTGGACATGAAAATGTATGCAAGCAACACAGCCTTGCAACAAACAATGTCAACAGCCTCCTGAGCTGCATTAAGAAGAGTGTTGCCAGCAGGTTGAGGGAGCCAGTTTTCACTCTGCTCAGCACTGGTGAGACATCTGGAGCGCTAGGTCCAGTTCTGAGCTTCCTAGTACAGGAGAGACATGAGCATAGCACAGCAAGTCCAGCAAGCTGCCATGAAGATGATAAATGGATTGGAACACCTGATGTACAAAGAAAGACTAAGAGCTGGGACTCTTAAGCCTGGAAAAGAGAAAGTTCAGGGAGATCTTACAAATGTGCATAAATACCTGATGTGGCAAGGGCAGAAGTAGAGAAAACTAACTCAGTCTTCTCAGTGGTGCCCAAGGAAAGGACAAGAGGAAATTGGCAGGAAGTACAAAAGGAGGAGAAAAAACTCACAGAAACCTGCAAGAGCGATCAAACGTAGTCACAGGTTATCCTGAGGCCGTAGAATCTCTGTCCTTAGAGGTATTCAAAACCCAACTAGACAAGCTCCTCAGCAACATGCTTTAGTTGGCCTTGCTCTGTGCAATGTGGTTGCAACACAATAGTTGAGGTTTCTTCCAACCTTAACAATTCTATGCTTCTGCAGTTGTGAACAACTTTACACAGGAAAACTGACACCACCACTACTACTCAGACATTGAAGCTGAAACCTATGAAGTTGAAAGTCTATCTACAATATTTTACACTTCATATGAAACAGTAACAATCAGGTCACCATTTCATCTTTTGCAGAAGTAAATTTGCAATCTTGAGTCTGGATCCAGTAACCATTACTGCAGCTGTGCCTACAAACCTTTGACTGTGACCCACATCTCCATTATATCAGCGAACAGTATCTGTGGTTGAATTGCACCTTTACTCTCAAGAGAGAAGAAAACATGGTTCTCTTGCATCCATGACAATGATTATAATACCTTATATTTGGAAATAATGAAGGAATGAGACAGCTTCTCTCATACTTAGGATGAAGCTAACAGCTTCTTGCTTTCCTTAGATGGACTTACCTAACAAGGAGCACAAGAAGATCATAAGCTACACCAATATTTTCAGCAAAGCTCAGCCTTGTGAAGTTTTACCAACGCTCATCTAGCTTGTGGGTTTGATCTGGTAAGTGGAATTGCCAGTCAAACTCCTAAAAAGCCAAACGGTTTTATATACCTGTAAAGGTTTTATGTACCTGCAACATTGGATGAGCTGGGATTCCATGTGGCAGTTTATTAAATTTTGGGTTTAGCCACAGTTATTAAACTAGACCCCAGAGGTGCAGTTCAGGTGCTCATCTTTTGAAATGGAGTGTTAAATATCATCAAGTTTACGACTGTGTACCACAGTTATTGAAAATGTAAAGATTTTATGAAAAAATTTATTCAATAACAAGAAAACTTTTAGAAATCAAGTCCTAGTCAGACTGAGCAGAATTAAATATGTATTGAAATGTGCAGATCACTATTTGACAAGTCATTTGCTGTACTGAATCATTTTGCTGGAATAACAGGTAAGGAAACACGTTTTTAGTCTTTTTCATTTACTTTGTTTACTTCTATGGAAGTTGGCTCCTGGAAAAAGTATACAAAATTAAATGATACATTTGACAGAATTAACCTTTCCACCAGCACTGTGCATATAGACTGTAGCTCCAGCTATTGCAGAATAATCAGATATTAACATAATTTTTCATGATTTTTTCCTTTACAAATTAGCATTATAGCGATCTCTGTTCTGAAAGTCTTTATAAGCACGTCTTGCATCTGTTTTACTGTGTGGGATTCTTCCAAAAGGTTCCAGATCATTGAAGCAGGCATCAAAAACTTCATCCACAGCTTTTTCTGCTATTTCTTTGCTGACTTTTCTAACAGCCAGAATGGAACGAATAGCTCTGTCTCGTACACAAGTCTAAAATTGGAATCAGATAAAGAAAAATCTGTCATTATTAGTATAAACTTTTTTTTCCAAATTTTGTCAAGTATTAACTCCTACTACACGCGCAATTATTTTGCATCACAGAAGAATCAACCAATGCCTGTAATAAGTACATTTTTGTTCCATCCTTTGTTAACTATGTGTTTTACTTTTCCATGTGCAAACAAAGTGTCAGATAAGTAAAGGACATTCCTTAGAACAGGAATTAAAATACAATTTGGCATTTGTTGTAGATATCAAGTATTTGTACAACTTGACTTGGAAACTAGAGAAAATACATGAGAAAGAAACAGATAAAAATACCAGTTAGCATTTTTCCAACTGAAATGTTACAAAACAAAGGAATGACTCCTCTACTGGCCTTCATTTTGACATCTCTCTTTATAGCAACTTTTTCTTATGGTTTGTCTGCTACAAGATAAAAAAAAAAAAAGATGTAACTATCCCCAGCAACAACTGCCACTTTAATGTGAGCAACTACTTCGGACTCAATCCATAGTCTTTCATTACTATTTAAAAAAATAATAATAATTCCATTAAGACCTAACACGTGGTTATTTAGAACTCTTTTCATTCTCCTTCCTCCAACTTTCAAAGACTTTTTAGAGTTTTATCTGCTTATAGTGGGTAAGGTACTCCCACTACATTTCCTGCAAACCCTGCTTTTTGTTTGGTTTTCATTAATCCTCCATTGTCACGGGTAATGCTGTATGATAGGACTACAGATTCAGGAATTTCACTCCAACAAAAATAACAAGGTGGAAAAAAATTTACCATGAATCATTAAAGGTTATTAAATGTTAATTAAGTGAAAACAACAAGTCCACATTATCCACTTCTTTCTCTGAGATTTTCAGCTATGAAAGGCTGAGATCAATTTAGTAAAGCTGGCTCGAATAAAGCAAGTAGACTTTAACATTTACAGTCTTTACCTGATGGTGTCCTTTTAATCCAAATTTAAACCTTGCTATTTCATTCATCAGTGTACAGTCTCCACTGAGATTAGCAGCTCGAATCTATTAGAAAAAAAAAAGCCACTCAAATCAGAGAAACACATGAAAATACAAAGTCAAAACAAAGCCTGTGATATTTTTTTTTCTTCAATATCTTTCTGAAGACAGCTGGCAGAGAATATTCCCAGGGCCACTTCTACTTATTAAGTATATATTATTCTTTATATCCACCCTCTCAGCCTCAATTCACTACAAAGTATTACTATAGAACCTGTAAGTTTCTCCAGGGACCACGTCTCATATTCCCAAAGCTTAGATGAATGAGCAGAAGAGATTATATGTATTTTCCCATGTGTATATAGGTGTATATATACACATATATATATATATATGAACTGCTAAAAGAACATGGAAAGTAATATTGTCACCAGTTTATACCAGAAGCTGAGACAATAAAGGCAGATACCTTTCAAAGACTACAGCTGAAATACCCAGAAGAGCAGTAACCCAACTGCTTTAGGAAAAGCCACATTTAAATAAGTATGTATGATTTAGCTTGTTAGCTGTCTTGTCCTGTGCACTGTATTTTCTTGTCTGCTAACTGCCTTACACTCCACACCCTCAATTCGGAAATATAACTAAACTAGATTTCCTATAATTAAGTACAAGAGTGAGAATAAATGCATGGAAAACATGAAATGTAAGAATTGAAAAGTTGTCAATAAAAATTGTAAACACCATCCAATAAAATAAGTATCAAGAGAGATTATTGTTTGCTTCAGGTCAAGAAGAGCAAGAACAAGCACAATATTGTTTTATATACGTTCTCTAATTTTATGTTTGAGGCTTACATGCTTTATTCTGCACTGTGTAAATGCTTAGACAAAAAAAAGATAAAAAATAGATGATAGTTAATAATTCTTAATTATTGCAATGGGTTTTAGGTGGCAACATGTTGGCAGCAGGGGACCTGCTGGGATGGCTTCTGTGAGACCAGACAAGGGGCTGTCCCCATGCTGGACAGAGCAAGTTTCAGCTGGTTCTAAAACAGACCCACCACTGGTCAAACCTGAGCCCATCAGTGGTGCCTGTGGTACCGCTTAGACGCCACATTTAAAAAGGATAAAGAACACTACATGGCAGCTGTGAGAGACAAGAGTGAGAAAAACATGAGAGAAACAACCCCACAGACACCAAAATCAGTGGAAACGGAGGGGGAGGAGGTGCTTCAGACACCAGAGCAGAAATTCCCCTGCAACCCGTGTACAAGACTATGGTGACGCAGGTTGTCTCCCCGCAGCCTGTGAAGGAACAGAGCAGAGCAGATATCCACGCTGCAGTCCATGGAAGACCCCATGATAGAGCAGGTGGACATAAATAAGGTTACCATACTACTGGGATAACTACCCAACATACCAATATTTGTGGCAGAGAAATAGAGCCTTATAAACATTTTACTAATAGACCCCTATAAACATTTTACTAATAGACCCCTATAAACATTTTACTAATAGACCCCTATAAACATTTTACTAATGACATGTTTTCATCTCTAACGACTGTCATTTTCACTTAATAACCAGGGTGGATACACTCACTGTGATCATATTCTACTTAGCATGACACTGACTTACTTGTTTTCTGTCAATTGACTTGACAGAAAGGACAAAACATATTAACAGGATTAAACAAAATTAAGTCTCTGCAACAGCCTGTCTATTTAAACATGAAACATCACTAATAAGCAGCAGTATGATATAACATCTAATACAATGGCAATGTTAGAAGCATTTTAACTTACCTCTGAACATGCTAAGTGTTTGACATTTTTAAACCAGTCAACATGTGCACGGCAGTGATCAAAAGCATGAATCAATTCATGTGTGACCACCCGGTTCATATGGGATTGCTGGCGAATGTTGTTCTGACACAGAACAATCTGTAGAAGGAAAAAATATAGGTAGTCTTTTCACCAAGTTTTGGGGACCTAGAACACACCACTTACAGTATTTAGACTCTGTAGATCAGTGCTTTTCACCATTAACACCCTCATCATTCTACACTGTACTAATTCTAATATCTTGGAACATCTTTCATTTTTCTTGGTTTTGTGACTTAAACTCAGATAACAGCATTTGTACACTTAATCCTAGCAAAAAAACTAAAAAAATACTAGGTCTTTGAAAAGGGAACAATGTCCAGTGCCTACCTGAGATGTGGCAGAATCAAAACCTCCACTGACACAGCCATCACAGTTTTCACAAGAAAAGTGCCGGTCATTGAAGACAGTGCTGAAAGGCCCAAACAAAGTTATAGGGAAGCATTTGAAAAATACCAGTAACTCCATATAACAGTGATGTTACTACACAGACCAAGACTAATCAGTTTACATACCAACCAGACTGCTTCATAGCCTCAAGAAGAAGTTGAGCATACGGATCTAGAAAAACATGGCTGCAATCAATTTCTCTAGACAAAAGTTTTGAAAGTCATCTATAATCAAAATATAAAGACAGTCAAGGAAAAAAATAAGGAAAAGCACTACACATGCAAATTCATACTTTGCAGTATTTAACTCTAATGCAATGCAACTGGCATATTTTACAGTTCATGCTATGTAAAGTGATATAGAGTCATGATATATACAAGCTATTCATCAATTAAGTCATTTCAGACATTATTTTATTAGTAGCAGACATAAATAGGGTGGTCTATAGCAACAATCAGTTTTGGTAACATTCACAGCCAACCTTACATAGTGAAAAGTGTACAAATAAACCAGAAATCGACAAATCCTCTCAGATTTTGAAGGGCAAGTCATATAGAAGGACCCTCTGACAGAAAGAAAAAAAAAAAAGCACAACAACAAAACCACATTTTTTAAATTGTGAGGGTTTTGTCTTAATCAAAATCCGTGTGTTCATCAACCAGCAGCCCCCGAGAGCGGCAGAGGAAGGGGAGCAGCTCCCGCTGCGGGACCCTGCGGCCCAAGGTCACCGCCGCGGCCAGGCCGCTCCATCGGGGGCACAGAGGGCCTCGGCCTCGGTCCCAGTCCCGCCCGGGGCGCCCTCCGCCGCGCCAGGGCCAGGCCCACCGGAGAAGCGCTTACTCGTGTCCAGTGTCATCCTGAGCATCAGCTGGCACCTGTTGTGGAAGGTGAAAAAGCTGCGGACCAGGAAGCTCTGAGGCTTCTTGTTCCGGTCCGGGAAGAGCCGGTAGCCGAAGTCATCCTCCTCCTCACCGCCCTTCTCCTCGGCCGTCGGCGGAACGGCCTCCCCCTGCTCCATGGCCGACCCCAGCCCCTCCCCGCGCCCGCCGGCCACCGTCCCCGGCGGCGGGGCAAAGGGCAGACAGCCTGGAAGCGCCAATCAGCAGGCCAGGTTCCCGCCACGTGAGGCGCAGGGGGGCGTGGCCAGGCAGCGCGGAGGGCCGCGGGACGTGAGGCGAGGAGCGGGCGCGTGCGCTGTCCGTCCCCGCCGGTGTCTCTGCTGCCTCGGGGCCTCGGGGATCGTTCCGCTGTGGGGCCGTGGGGCCGCGCTGCCTTCTGGGAAGAGGCTCGGCCGTGCCGGCGGCGGCAGCTGCAGCAGCAGGAGGAGCAGGAGGCGGGAACCCTCGCAGGTGAGGCCGGGGAGGGGTGTGCAGGGCTCGGCCCGATGCCGCCTTCCCGCGGCCCGCAGGCGGGCTGCGGGGGAGCCCACCCTGAAGGGCTGGCTTTGTCCCGGGGGCCGTTTCGTCGTGAGCTCGGGCCTCCTGCGGCGCGGAACCTGCTACCGCTGGGTGCGCGCCCGCTCCGCTGGCTGTCGGCCAGGCCCGTGGGGCAATGCGGCTGCTCCACCGCGGAGTCGCTGGGACGAGGCAGCCCTCGAGTGCTGCGTAAAGCAAAGGAAGGCCCGAGCCTTGAGGCGCAATTAGAGCTTGCCTTAAAGGGTCGTGCTGGAAAGGAGTCCGTTGTTAACGCGTGAGTTGAGCTCGTTGCTAAGCTGTATGCGCCAAGCAGTGTTAGGGCAGTGGGTAACAGAAACAGGCTGGTATTATATACTGTGTACAAGATGCTGTAGAGCACCAGAAAACAAGTGGCTAGATTTAATAATTGATTCTCGCATGCAATAAGAATGTTGTTTTAGCCATTGGTAGCAAAAAGGAAGGTCCAGCAGGTTACAGTGTAGTTTCTCACATCCTTTGAAGCGTCTTGTTCTAGCTGCCGTTAGCCAGGGTGCACTGAGCTGTATGGAATATTTAGTGTGCCCGTGCCCAGGTTTCATGGAATTAACTGGATGAATATTGTAGGGAGAGTTTCAGTATGGGACAGCATTGTAGGCTGAAAAAATAAAAAGCAATTGAATTAGAAATATAATTTAAAATGCCCTTTTTTTTTTTTTTTCTTCAACTAAAGTCTCTACAATTAGTTTCAAATAGACTAAATATTTAACACATTTCAGGAAATATACATTGATTAGGGAAGCGTTTTACAACCTAATTATAGGACGTAGGTAGAGAGAAGTATGGCAGGTGCATCACTGTGTCTACTCAGCTGCTTAATACCAGAGGATGAAAAAGCACTTCTGTTTTGGTAGTCTTAGTTCACTAGTAATTATGCAGTTTTCCATCTTTTATGAGACTTCTGTCTATAATTATGGACAGCACATTGTATTACAGAAATCATTAAATTTCTTTGGTCCATACATTTTTATAATTCTATGCTTGCTGTTATTGTCTTACTGGATATTAAAAATATATAAGTAATGTAGTCCTTTGTTCTTCCCTTCAGTTTATCTGTATAAATAGCTTATTATCCTTATGGGAGAATTGTAACTGATCCTGAAGTCTTTTGTTGTACTTAGTTCATTATGAATTACTTAGTCATGATTATTTTCCAAGTGTGTTTGCTTCATCTTTTTAGGTTTATGTGTGATGGACTGTACATATGTGGATATTTTTTTTTCTAAATTGTAACCATGATTTTTTTTTTTATGGTTACTTATGACTTGATATTTCTGTGATAATAAAATGTCTTTCACTTAAGAAACTAAAATTAAGGCAACAAAACTTACAAAGACTATTAAGTATTAATAAGTATTAAACAATATTGTAGGGACTTGGAGGGCTACAGGTGTGTACAAAGAGCATGTTCAAAGAATACTCTGGACCTGTAATTGACTAGACTTCATAACAAAACACCTTATGTATTTACTTATTCCTGTGCTAAAAATGTGTGCGTATTTAAGTATACTCGTAGGAGCTGAAAGTGCTGTTGGGGATTTGCTTGCCTGATGTCTTGTTTCTATTCATATAAAAGGCAGCACATATGTCGTAATTGGGGCTTTTTTAAGTTAAAACTTAAATGTTAACAAGTTAAATTTTTCTTCGTTCTGTCATCTGGGAAACACTGCCTAAGTGGCTTTAAACTAAGATCACCTGTTTATCACTTTCATGATTTTCATTGACTTGTTGAGCCCTTTACCTTGTGCTTAGTTAGGAAGGCATGACTTACCGTTTGTCCTGATATACTTGTTTTGTCTAAATTCATAGCTTCCCATCATTTTTTCAAATACTTTAAATTGCGTTTATTCTTAGTCTCTTTCTATTTAGTGTTCCTACTATGCTGGGAAGCCTGTCTTGCACATAAATTTAGGCTTCTTCATTTTTGAAGTAGCTAGCTTTCTTCAGTACGTATGTTCAAGTTCTATTTAGAAAGTTTTTTCCTTGAAATTTGGCAGATTACAATGAGCGCACCAAATAAAGCACTAGAACTACAGCTGCAAATGAAGCAAAATGCTGAAGAGCTGCAGGATTTTATGAGAGAATTGGAGAGCTGGGAAAAAGATATCAAAGAGGTGGATTCTGAACTAAGGAAACAGAGTGGTGTCCCAGAAGAGGTAATGATCACAAGTCCAGTGTTAATATTAATTTAGCTATTTGTAATGTGATAAAGTTGATAATAATTACTTTTTGATTCAGCAAAACTACATGTGCTGACTTAAAATACCTGAATAGAAGGTATGAGCTAACCCAGCTGACTTGTTCCTCATTGAAGCAGACCAAAAATTCTGCTGTAAACTTCTACCGACAGAGCTGTGGGACAGTCACCTCTGCAAGTTATGGGTCCAGTAAATTTTTAATCTGTTCCAGGTAGATATAGAACATTTAGCTTGCAGCATCAGTATTAATTATTTATTGCAGGCTTTTAATGTATTGCTGTTATTCTTTAGTGATACACTGCAGAGAGCTGTCTTCTAAAACTTAATTTTTTATCATACATATATTTGCTATTATTATGTATTGAAAGACTTATACTTGTTGTTCTTAGTGGTTTTATAGAGTACCTGAGAACAGCTTGCTGGATGGATTTCTAAACTAGAACTAGCCAGTAGATAAAGGTATTATATCTAGATACAGGTACTATAGATTCTTCAATATAACTGAATTTCACACATCTGTTTTATAATAAATTATTTCAATTTAGAATTTGCCACCAATTCGAAACAAAGCTTTTAAGAAAAAGAAGAAAAGCAAAAGTAAAGTCCCTTCAAAGATAACAACAGAGGAAAACAAGAAAAACAAGATTAAGTCTTACGATTATGAAGCATGGGGAAAACTTGATGTGGTAAGTCAGAATATTTCCTTGTTAACTTAGTCTTTTTCTTAATTGATTCTGTCTTAAATAAGATTTTCTTACAGCGCTGAGAGTTCAGTCCACAAATCAGTGTCTTACTGCACTGGATACTGTGTGACCATAGAAAGTTGTTTCCTTCCAAAAAGGTCATGTGTTTAAAATTTGGAATATTGAGAAATACCAGTTTTCTGTTGGTTGCGCTTTGATCCAGCAGGTTGAATTTTTCTTTGCGGGGAAAACATCATTTAATGATGGATCTATTACAAGCTCATAATTCTAGCAGAATGGAAGACTAAACACAACTGTCAGTATTATAGGATAGATCTCTTATTTTTGAAATGTGGAATAAACCTCAATAAAAGAGGACTTAAGCAGTAGAAACTTTTCAAAACACACTAGTAATTCTCCTAAGGTCTTGCTTGATTTATTTTGCATCGTTAAATTTTAATGAAAATAATTTTTTTTTAATCTGATTTCAGGATAAAATACTTGAAGAACTTGATAAAGAAGATAGTACTCATGATTCTGTATCTCCAGAATCAGACTCTGAGGAAGATGGAATCCGTATAGATGCAGAAAAAGCTCTTGCAGAGAAGGAAAAGGTAATAGCATATTAACTGTTGATTATGCTTGTTATTGGGGCCAGTTCTAATGTCTTCATCAGTGATCTGGATAAGGTGATTGAGTGCACCCTCAGTAAGTTTGCAGACAGCACTAAGTTGGGTGTGAATGTTGATCTGCTTAAGGGAGTGAAGGCTTTGAAGAGGCATCTGGACAGGCTGGATTGATGGGCCGCAACAATGGTATGAGGTTCAACAAGGCCAAGTGCCAGGTCCTGCACTTCGGTCACAACAACCCCAGGCAGTGCTACAGGCTTGGGGCAGAGTGGCTGGAGAGCTGCCTGGCAGAAAAGGACCTGGGGGTGTTGGTCAACAGCCTGCTGAATATGAGCCAGCAGTGAGCCCAGGAGGCCAAGAAAGCCAATAGCATCCTGGCTTGTATCAGAAATAGTGTGGCCAGCAGGACTAGGGAAGTGATTGTCCCCCTGTACTCAGCATTGCTGAGGCCACAGCTTGAATACTGTGTTCAGTTTTGTGCCCCTCACTGCAAGAGCGCAAGACATTGAGGTGCTGGATTGTGTCCAGAGAAGGGCAGCGAAGCTGGTGAAGAGTCTAAAGCACAAGTCTTAAGAGATGTGGCTGAAAGAACTGGGGTTTTTTAGTCTGGAGAAATGGAGGCTGAGGGTGACCTTATCATTCTCTACAACTACCTGAAAGGAGGTTGTAACGAGGGGGGTGTCAGTGTCTTCTCCCAAATAACAAGTTACAGGATGCAAGGAAACAGCCTCAAGTTGCACCAGGAGAGGTTTAGGCTGGATATTAGATAGAAATTCTTCACTCAAAGAGTTGTCAAGTGCTTGAACAGTTTGCCTAGGGAAGTGGTTGAGTCACCAACTGGAGGTATTTAATTGCCTCCATTAAATTAATTACCCTGTCTGGAGGTATTTAAAAGATGTGTAGATGTGGTGCTTAAGGACATGGTTTAGTGGTGGACTTGGTACTGCTAGGTTAATGGTTGGACTTGGTGATCTTGGATGTCTTTGCAACCTAAAGGATTCTATGATTTGCATAGTAGCAAGTTAGATGTAGGAGCATTGGTAGTTTCTTTTAAAATACTCTTCCACTCTACAATTCTGGTGGAAAAATTATCTGTTTGGAATTTTTTAATATCTGTTTTCTTGCCTTTTATTCCAATATACATTATTCTCACTGCATTTCTGTTTTTCTTTCTCATTACCGATTGCAGCAAGGCCTGTCAGACTCTGCTTCTGCAGTCTCTGTGCTTATGGCGATTATTGTATCGGTGGTTTTTTGCTTTGAAAAGTTAGATTGCTGTATAGAATTGCCATTTGAATCAAACTCTTGTTTACCTGAACACAAGATCTCAATACTCCAAACTAAATCACCAAGAATTTAGTATTAGTTCCTTTGTGAGGCCATTTATATCTGGGAAGGAAGGATGGGCGAGCTCCTGTGTCTTTCCTGCCTTGGTAAAGGCTGGTACCAGTTTAGTTTTACCGCACTTCGCATGTAGAATACAGCAAGACCTACCTCATGCTTCATTGCCATGTGAGAGAGGCTAAGCTACTTGTAGTGCAAATTTTGTGGTTCTGAGAAAGTTCCTTGTTTACAGTCATCTAACACCATCTGTCAGTCCAGACTTTTCTTCAGTAGAGTCCCTTAGGTTTTTTTTAATTGTCTGCATGGGTGATACCTGCCTTCTTTCTCTGCTGTTTTAGAAATTCACTGGTGTATAATCTGCAGTTTACACTGAGAAACTGAGATGTCTTTGACCATTATTGTTTTGGGTGCAATGAAGCAGTTGAGGGCACATGAGATAAAAGTTGTATCCTAGAGGAGGCAGAAATGAGAATATTTACCTTGAAAAGGAAAGATAACTAATCTGGTTACTAAAAAGTGAAAAAAAAGTCAGTGATTCTCCGTGGAAATTTAAGTAGCTATATATGCATTACAGGTTTCTGGAAGTGACCTACAGATACTGAAAATGAGTATATAATAAAACTCTTACTGCATAAATACTGAGAAATATTTAATATGGGATACTTAGAATGTTGTAGTTAAAGAAATCTTTTACAGTAAAGAAGTATGTTGTGAGAGATGTTAAACAAAAATTTTTGAGCATTTAAAAAATACAAGCTTTGCATTTTTTTAACTAAAAATCCATAATGTGTCTGTGAGTGTACAGTGATTTGCTAATAAGACTTTCTTATATTCACAGGGTAATAACTACTTTAAACAAGGGAATTTTGATGAAGCTATAAATTGCTACACTAGAGGGATGCATTCTGATCCATACAATCCAGTATTGCCCACAAACAGAGCATCAGCTTTTTATAGAATGAAAAAGTAAGATTTCTGTTGTTAAATCCTTAATATTTCTGGTTTTGAATGCTATCTTCAGACTTTTTGATTAGTTTTAAGTTTTGATTATATTATTTACCATACTGTAACAGAGCCTGTGTAATAAGGCCATTGCAACCTCCTTTGCAGTTTCAAAGTAAAATAGCAATTGCTGGGATAAAGAATCTGGCAGTCTCTCTCCTTTTCTTCCTCTGCTTTCCTGGAAGTTTGCTGTCTTCTGTGTTACGGTGTAAGACAAAGGAAAAAAAAAGGAGAAAGAGAGACAGTTTAGTATTTAGTTTGCCTTTCAGATTTACTGAGCTCTATTTCTAAGGCTTTAATTAGTTTGGGGGGTAGAGGAGGGTATAGGAGAGCTGGTTATTCTCTCTGTAGGAGTAGAGACTGTTGACCTCTGTTGTCCTTCCTTGTTTTAATGTGTTGAGAGATGTTTAAATACTTGTTCTGTGCCCCTTCTGAAGCGTGTAAGATTTCCACTAGAGAGAACCCGTAAAGCTCCAGAGTAAGCTAACTTCTGATGTTTTGAGTTTTGTTATCTAGATGTGTCTCAACTAACTCATTCATATTTTTGCTAGGTTTGCTGTTGCAGAATCTGACTGCAATTTAGCACTTGCTTTAGATAAAAATTACACAAAGGCTTATGCCAGAAGAGGGGCTGCTCGCTTTGCTTTGAAAAATCTTCAAGGTGCCAAAGAAGGTGGGCCTTTTTAAAACCCTTTCCTTAAAATATATACAAATTGCTTGATTAAAGCTTGTGTGATTTTCTAGTTTGGTGTAGGAACTTAATTTTCACTTGTTCTAAACAAGGAAAGGAAATGCCATATTGCATATTCTACTGGCAAGGTAAAATTCAAAGGGCAAGTCTAAACGATTACCATAGGAGTTAAAAGTTCTAGAAGAATTAAGCTTTAAATGTCTTAGATTAGTACGTGCCTTGTAGTATCTCGGGCTTTTTAGGTAACTACAAAAAAAGGTTATATCTTATACTCTGGCTACTTGCCTGTAGTACCTAACTGAAACATTGTTTTCTGCTCTTCTGATAGATTATGAAAAAGTTTTAGAGCTGGATGCAAACAACTTTGAAGCTAAAAATGAACTGAAGAAAATCAATCAGGTAATAAGACTAATAGGCTCTAACATAAATTAATAAATTCTGTTCAGTTTATATCTGTATCAACTTTTAACAGGAGCTGAATTCAACAAAATCTTCCGTGTTTTTTCTGGTATTTGAAGTTCACTGAGGTCAAAATCTGTAATTGAGTTTCTTCTGGATTAACTAGCATGCATTTGTAAAATTGGAATACTTATAGACAGGTTTAGTGGGTAACTTTACATTGTGGTTCAGTAATTACATATTTTTTATTTGCCAAATAATATTCTGACTCGTGGCCCCTCATAGAAATAAATTTTCAAGAACGGGTTAGAATGTTGTCTTCAATTTTCATTCAACTTGTAACGCAGGCATTTCTGTTTAAATGCTTGGCAGAGCAGAGGGGAAATACTTACTGAGGGGAAAAAAAATTATTTATTTGCAGGCTCTCTCATCAAAAGAGAGTTCAGAACAGAAAGAGCTTGGAGATGCGGTCAGACCAGAATTAACAGACGAGGAGAAGAAGCGCACTGAAGACCAGCAGCTCAAGCAGAAGGCTATTACAGAAAAAGATCTGGTAAGTCCCAGGTTCTGATGAAACAGAAGAAATCTAGCAAAGAAAAGTGTTATGTTGTGCAATTGTGTAAATTAAACTTGATGCCGTCTTTTGAAATTTGTAAATACAGTATCCTTGATATTACCTTGTTTCCCATTTTGGGTTCCATAGAAGGGGAGAGGGACAGAGTTCTTTTTGAACTCTTCTGGAGGAATAATTATACAATGCAGCACAAACAAAATGTAGTTCTTGCAGCACAAACAAAAAT
Source organism: Scolopax mira (assembly GCA_004320125.1). NCBI lineage: Eukaryota > Metazoa > Chordata > Aves > Charadriiformes > Scolopacidae > Scolopax > Scolopax mira. The sequence continues at coordinate 115,921 of BJBW01000908.1, forward strand.
AATTTTCAAATATGTGCTAAGGTAAGTAAAAGTTGAATTGTGTGTCACAAAGATCCCATTTCTCCAGTATCGTGTGCATCTTAACCCTACTTGAACAAGAAGGGGTTATGGACTGTTTCTTGTGCTTTCAAGGCTCTGATTACATAATGAAAAGTAGTTATAAAACAGACTTCAGGGTGTGCTTGCAGCAACGACAATAAAAACAATGTTGTGGATATTTGCTCTTGGCTCACAGTTGGCTTATTGATTTCTCCTTCTTCCCATCATTGCAATAAAGAAAGAACATCTACTAAAACATGGTTTTCTTTCTGTTCTCTTGCCTAGCTTTTTAACTTCTGACTTTTTATCAATATTCAAGTTTCCTGTGCTGATTGTAAGAAGTAATTAGGAAAAAAACAAAAGCATACATTAAGTAGGTAAAAGGAACAAAAGTTTGAAAAGACCACAGAAAAAACATTTTGGTCTAGCCCAGTGTTTCACTGGTAGCAGAGTTGACTCACTGTGGGCCTGTTCCTGGCAATATGGATCCTGTCAAGTCTGAACCAGGGCCTTTGCTTTTTTGCAAGTGAGTAGAGTAGTAGCGGAGATAATAATACATGGTTTATGTTAGTCCTGAGAAGCAAAAGATAATCTTAGCCTTTTGGAAACAAACAAAAAAAAAAGTCATGCAATTTTGTTGTATGGAGCATTAATTAAAAAAAAAAAACTAGCAACATTTAGGCCCAAGTAATGCTTAAGGATAAGAGTTTCATGGATGTAGTAGGATAAAGATGGATTTGTGCAGTGCAGAAAATAATCTTGAAAGGGGAATTGTAAAAAAGTTCAGCTTTGTTAGGCTTGTGTTAAAATTCAGAAGGAACAGGGCGGCTTATCCTGGACATCAAGAGTAAAGTAAATCACAAATTATAGACTTATAAATCTGCACTTAAACTGTGCACATAGAAAAATATTTTTTTTTTAATCTTTGAAGTACTAGAAAAAAATAAAGATAATTTTTGAGGTCTGTTTCCAAACTTAGATATGAATAAATATGCCATAAATATCTGTCCTGGCGTGGGTGTTCTTTGTGATCCATCTTATTGATATTTTGACCCTGTCTACTAAAAAGAATAAGAAAAGCTCGTTGCACTAGAACTTTCTCAACACTACATTTTTTTTTTTTTTCCCCCTAACCTAAATATTTCAGGGTAATGGTTATTTCAAAGAAGGAAAGTACGAGGCTGCAATAGAATGTTACACCCGTGGTATAGCAGCAGATGGCACCAATGCGCTTCTGCCAGCTAACAGAGCCATGGCCTATCTGAAGATTGAAAAGTAAGTAGTACTGCATGTGCTATAGTGTTTCTTTCTTTGTTGTGAAGTAGGTGGGAGAATGATGCAGTAGATTTTCACTCAAGTTACTGTCACTCCTTCTAAGTCTTTCTGGAATTCAGTATAGAACAAATCATACTTAAGACAGTAAGGGAGAGAGACCGACTCAGTAGGTGTGATTTTACAATGCATTTTATAGGAAAGAAGATCAGAGAAAAATAAAATAGGATCAGTATGAAATTACAGTTTCTAAAGTTTGATTTTCATTCTTTTATGTGTGTAAAACTCTAGATAGATACCTTTCTTATAGGACCTGTCCACAGCGTTATCTTTTTTATTTGTAAAACCCAGTCAGCTACTAAAAATCTTACTGTAAAAACACTTATAATTCTTGACTCCAAAGGGAATGGACAGGAGCTTTTTCTGGAAACTGTAATTTTTAAAAAATATTTTTCTTTAACTCTGTTAATGGAGATGTCTGTGTATAGTTAGTTTATTTTTAATTAAACTTTTTTCATATAATCCAGCAACAGTAGGAAATGCATGCTTTCTTGCAAATGAGAAAAATTATATATGGCCATTTTTGAAGTGCAAATCTTGTGATTCTCTGATAATGTAGCAGTTTAAACTGGTAGCGTGAGAAGCAGAAAACTGAGCGTTACGTTGGTCCTCAGTTCTAACATGATGTGACTGGGTATGTGTAGAGACAATTACATTGATCTCAAATTATGAGACTATAAAATAAGTTGCACTTGTAGTATTTCTGACACAATAGTTATAATTTAGTACTGAAGCCATAGAGGACATCATAATGCAAATAGTGTTTTTAGAGACTCAGAGGAAGTGATATGGTAATTGAATGACCATGCAAGAAAATCAATTCTGTGTGATAAATCAGTGTATCATGGGCCTTTACATTTCAAAGAGGACTCAAATATAAAATAGAACAGGAGCTCATTTGTATTCTTGTAAACCTCTGGAACTGATAAGAACTGAAATAAAAACAACCAATCCCAAAACTATTACCATAAATTCAGTGATAGATTGAAGGAGGAGAAGAGAAATGAATGAAAATACTCAAATATGCACATAGTGGAATTATTTTCTATTATAACTAAATATAAATGGGATGAGGAAACTTTATCTTACGCTGAAGCAAGTTACTTTAATGCAAGGAAATACCGACATCTTATTCTGAAATAGTTAAGGAGAAGTCACAGAAATTCAGATGCAGATGAACTTATTTGTATATATGCTTGCTTCTCCTTACTTGTTGGGTTTTTTTCTTTGTTTTTTTTTTGCTATGGTATTTCTGGTTTTCAGATGTACAAAACTGTGATGCTTAAATTTTAAGGCTATTAAATGTTTAGAGTGGCCTCTACTCTGACAGGCATTAAGCATTTCTTTTCACAGAGGAAGCGAATTTCTCTGTGATGATAAAAAGAGTCATCAGTGTGCCATGAGACAGCTAAAGACTTTGGCTAAATGTCAAGGTGCTGAAATTGTGTATGTTTACATGTATTTTACAGTTTAGCTCAGTGGCCTGTATTTATATGTGTACAGGTAATTAAGATCTGTCTTCATATTTTAATTGTTTTGGGTAGCTCTGTCTTTTCAGTTGAAACTGCCTCTTGAAACTGATTATTAATTTTGTTCTCTTTTGCTGAGATATGAAGAGGCAGAAAATGACTGTACACAAGCTCTGCTTTTGGATGCCTCTTATTCTAAAGCCTTCGCCAGAAGAGGAGCTGCCAGAGTTGCTCTTGGAAAGTTAAAAGAAGCTATGCAAGGTATGACTTTAAATTAGCCTAAGTGTGATAGGTAAGAGAGGAGCATAAGGGCATCGTGATTATTTTTTTTTTTAATATCTTCTAATAGCAATTAGATGAGTTGCTGATTGATTGAGGTTATCGGAGCAACAGTTAAGAGTCATGGGGTTTTGTTGTATTTCACTGAATGTATAAAACCTTTTATGTTGGTATACACATGATCTGAAGACAGTTTTGTATGAAATTGGAACTGTTGTTGCTCATAGTAAGTACTAAGAAATAGTTTGAAAAATGTGTTTAAAAACTAGCTCATGGCATCAGGATGACTTTACCTGTCTTTCATTATTTTAAACCTGTGAAAGGAAAATAAGTTTAAAAATATGCTACTTGCTTTGTAACTTGAAATGTCTGCAGTTTTTGTATGTTTCTTCACTCAGATTTTGAAGCTGTTCTGAAGCTGGAACCTGGAAATAAACAAGCAGTGAATGAACTCAGTAAAATAAGGAATGTATGTATCCTTGTGCTATTTTCAGTTTCTTTATAAACCTGTAGTAATAGAATGTTTTCATTCTTTTTTTATGTAACTTTTGACATATCGTAATTTTTCCTTAAACTTTTGACCTTTTGGCCAACTTGCCATTTTTTTTCAGGAATTATCTGAGAAAGAACGGCAGACTCGCCAAGAATATCCTGCAGTATTGATAAAAGAAACGGAAATAAAAAATATAGTGAAAGTGATTGATAATCCATTACACGTGAAATCAACAGTAAGTTGTTTGGTTTCGGGAGTTGCTTTCTGTAACGGTGGGAAAAGTAGAGCTTCAAGTTAAAACCAATTTTTTGCTTATTTATGTAGGGTAACTCCTGATAAATTCATCTTGCCTGTGGAAAGCTCCAAATTTACGGAATTACTCTTTAGATATTTTTCAAGAACATAACTTCAGCATTTACAGAGATGTGTAACAGTAGTGGTGGTGTAAGCATTTGGCCTACAGTACCACGCTCAGGAGACACGGTGTATGCCTGTATCTATAGTACAAACTGAGGAGGCAACCCCAGAACCCCATCCTAGGTCCATAGCTAACATTGCAGTTGAGACTAAAGGGGAGGCAGTTGAGTCTTGGTGTTTCCTTGCAGACTTGGGAAGTGTACCCAGAGCCTTCTCTTTTCATTTGTTGTTCATAGTTTCTGTAGCAGCTGTAGTGGTAATAAGACATGTTCCCACACATGTCATGTGCTAGTGTCACCTAGGGTGACTGGAAGAGCTTGAGCCTGCATTTTCATCCACATAAACTGGAGAATGGAAGGGTATTGATTTTCAAGAAACAGTATTTTTAGACTACAACTTGTCAGTGGCTATAGTCAGATTAATGAATTGGATATGACAAAATATGGTAACACAGAGAGTAATGTTAGCTTTCTTTATGTATTAGGCTTTCCCTTTTAGCAAATCTAATCTTTATACATTCAGCAGTGAGTTGTGTGAATACAAAGTGTGCTCACATATTGTGTGGGGTACTGTAGTGTTCTGCTGATGATGATTTCAAAACGCTTGTTTATCTTCATTAAATACATTAAATATATAATTCAGATGGATAGTTTTACTACCAAATGTGTAATTATTTTGATCCTTTGGGGAGGGAGTATTATATGCTCTCTATAACCAGATGCAGTTATTTCTAGAAGCCTAAATGAATTGATTGCGAAATATCTGAAACACTATAGATAATTATGTTAAGTTTTCAGTGTGGCTGCTAATTTAAGTGGAGATACTAGGTTGATTGTCTCTTCCTTATTCTGTTGAGGTAGAACAAGTATAGATGAAACAACTGTGCTTTTAGTACTGCCTAAGTATTGCAGAGAGAACTGTAATTTCATTCCATATTCAGGCAGCCTCCCAGTCTTAGCCCAATGATAAGCTGGTATATTGTGAAAACAAACCATTTATGGTCTGTGAATCCATGAACAAAATGGAGGGTTTTTTTGGCATGATTTAAAGCTGTTTGCTGTGAAGATATATGATGGGATTGTGTTAGAACTGTACAGAAAAATCTGCCATTGAAACTGTTGAGTACGTTTAGTAGTGTATATTTGCATCTGTATTTCTAGAGCAATATATACTGTGTGTGTATTCAGGAAATTAAATTCCAAAGAAAAAGGTGATAATTTTTTTTTTATTATTTTTTATTTTCTTTCTTTCTTGCTGCTAAGTGGTGCTTCCTTGTAAGACCTATGAAGGTGGTGCTAGGTGGCGGTCAAAAATTATGCAGAGATCAAATAAGCTGAAGCATTTTAGTTAGTAGTGGTGGAGTTAACTGCCTCATGATGTATGTAGGGCTGAGTTACAGATATTTATCATCTCAAAATTTTAAGTTGAGGGTTTACTTTTTTAGTTAAATTACAAGGCTGGTCCAGATGATTGGTCAAAATACATGGTAGTCCTTGTCCATTGAACTTTAGAAGGGGGGGAAAAATAAATTACATTTTTATTATTATTACTGGTAAAACTGAATGGAGATTCTGGCATCCTCTAAAGTAAGGATACACTGGTTTATGAGGGTAAAGCCATAAAATGATCATATAAGGCTTCCTGTAGAATATCATGAAGGTTTATTTTTTGCTGTTTATCTTTACTGAAAGTGTCTTTCATGTGCACCACTACAGATGAAATTGTTACCATGAGATTATTTAAAATGATCACACCTGATTATCTAAGGCCTGTTTCTACACTGATGTTGAGGCTATAGATGTGACATGAGATATGTATTCTGTTTAGATGCCTTTGCAAAGAATACCCATTGAAGAAATTGATGATGACACACCAAATAGTGATTTGCCCAGCACTACTGCTTTAGTCAATAACTGGAAGAATGCAGTGAGTGTTGAAACAACAGTGAGTCTAGATCAGGATGATCAAATGACTACACTGGACATTCCAAAAGCAAAGCACTTAAAAATAGAAGAAATCGGTGATACTTCACCATTACAGTAAGTATAAAAACTCTGATGCTCTTTTAAAAAGGTAAATGTAGTTTAAATATAATTTGCATTTTGAGATTTCTACATGTGATGAGGTATCAAACGTAAGATGCAGAATTTGACTTAAAAGAAAATATTGAAAGAAAAGTTCTTGCGCGTTCTGATCATGTAGTGGCTGAGACAAGAATGGGATGTTTAGTGTTAGATGGAAAACTAGTCTTGTTCTTACATTTCAATTATAAATAAATTCATAATATCTTCCTGTATGGTATTCTCTCTTCCTTGTGCACTTCATCTTCCCTAGCTGAGATTTTTATTTGTGATGTTTTAGAGTAGGATCTGGGCAGAGTTCAACCATTCTTTGCACACCAGTTGTGTGAGAGAAGGTGAGCAGATGAGTGTCGCCCCTCTTTCATCTGCTGAGCAGGCACCCAAATAACTTCAGGTTTACTCCAAGTTCCCAAGTGCCACTGTGTTTGCTGGGCAAACTCAAGTCTGGCTGGCTGAAAGTAGACTGAAGTATAGAAGCCACTGTCTTAACTTTATCCCTGTTAAGCATTGGAACTCTACTTCTTGTCTGCTTAGGATACTTCTGTGTGCATCAGCATCATCTCATTCTGTTAATAGTAAATACTTTTTATAGAATTCTGTTTGAAGAATTTCTATGGGAAACACCTTCCCATACCTACCTTATCCAGCTTAGTCAGATGGATTTACTTTGAAGTGTTGAAGAAAAAAATCATATTTTGTAGCCATTTTATAACTTCTGAAAAAGAAGTGGACTTAACTTGTAAATTATAGGACAAAAAATAGCTCATCTGTAATTGCTTTAGAACCATTTGTTCATTTAGCGTGGTTCTTGTTTTGCATTGTGAAATTGCAGAAAATGTAATACTTTTTTTTGCAGCTGTTTTTAGTAGAAATCTGTACTAAAATGTAAAATGGAGTTATTTCCAGAAACAAAGTAGAGAAAAGCTGAGCATATTTGTAAGTATCTGCAGGTGTGGCTTTTTTAGACAAGATGAATCAAGTGTAAAGCTTCCATAATTTGAAGACCTTTTGGATACCTGCTTAAAATATTTTTTTTATTTTGTTTAGTATTTTAGATTTTTAATGATTTCAGAGATCTCCAGGTAGGTCTTAGTGTAGGATTTCCTTAAATGTCTTCTTGATTATGTGTTTCAAAATCTCTCCGCAGGCTTCCTGCTAGTGTGAAAGGAAGTTCATCAATGTTGCATCCATCCTCCCCTGTGAACAAACAGAAAGAAAAAGAAAAAGAAAGAAGGTCATTTAGATCTGATTCTCAGGTCCCTGGCATTCCTGCAAATTCTTTTCAGCTTGAGGCTGACTTCAGAAAGTTGAAAGACTGCCCAGAAAATATGTACTTGTACCTAAAGGTATGAAGCATCGTATTGATTGACAGTGCTTGGAACAAGTTTCTTTAGCTGACATTAAAGAAATAGTGCAGACTTGGGTGAAAAGGGCCACTGTGTTTAAAGTGTCTTAAGTGTACAGTAGTCAGTTTCTTAAACTGCCTTCACATAATACTAGGTTTCATCCACATTTGAATATTTCTCTTGTGCCTGACTTTTCACTTACCTTGCTCTGAGAACAGTCCTCTGCATAATCTGGTTCTTCCTTCAAATGTAGGCCCTGATTCCACAAAGACCTCAATAACTTAGTAACCATGTGAAATTATAATTTTTCAAATGAATGCTTGTAGGGTAATTATGTTGTATATGCTTGAAAGACATCATTCTACTTAATCTGTACTTCTGCTTATATGTAGTTTACAAAAAAATGCTTAGAATTCTTCTTTTAAAAGAAGTTAGCAATCATCAACAACAACAAAAAAAACCCAACCAAAAACCCCAAAATTAATGTTCAATGTCAAATGGTGCAAGTGCTTTGTAACTTGTTTCTAATTCTCAAGATTGACTGTGTTTTGCCTAAAAATAACACTTGTTTAATTTTCCCAAAGCAAATAGCGCCTTCGCTTTATCCAAAACTGTTCCAGAAATCCTTAGATCCCGACTTGTTCAACCAGATACTGAAAATTCTGCATGATTTCTACATTGAGTAAGTTTAACCCTTCATTTGTTTTACATTGCTTATTACTATTCCGTTTTTTTGCCTATTAGGTTTTTTTTTTCTCTAGCCTAGCCCTTGGGTTTACAAAATTATGTCCAGCATGCAATATCACATGAGTACAGTGTAGTAATTCAAATGATTGAGTTGTTCTTTCTTAAGAAATTAAAGATATTTTGAAGAATCGGATAGAAAAGAGGTAAAGAAATAAATAGTATGTCATTGAATTCAGTTCTGCTAAATAGAATCAGAAACTGAATATTAAACTGTATGAAATAATTTTTGTGCATATTACTGTGCATGTTGTGTTATTACATAGTTGCACAATATTTGCTTTCTATATTAGCTTTCCAAAGCTGACAAATACGGAGGGTTTCATTCTCAGGCAATGCTTATTGTTTTGCATTCTGACTTTGCTTGTTAGCATTGTACAATTAAAAGTAGCCTGTAGTAAATGTGTATTAGAGCTAGAAGTTCCAATAAGACAGGACCTGGCCATTATTTTTGAAATTTCTGTCCGTGCTACCATTTGAGTCTAAAGTTCATTTTGCTTGTCAGAGGCAGTGTGCTGCTCCTCTGAATTGCTCTGCCCAGGGGCAAAAGCTCAGAATGTTTTTAGGGTGTTGCTCTTGGAGGAAAGTAAATGTAAATGAATGTTAGTCTTTCCCGTGGTTTCTTCAAAAGTAAATATCCATCATGTGGCTGAAACAGAACATCTTAAGAGATATGGTCCTACCTTTGGTGGTGATACACAAAGGCTAGGAAGTTTAAATTGTTTCCAGTAAGGTGAAAGACATTTCTTCGTGAGGGAGATAGGAAAAGTTATGAAAAAAAAATATTATTTGTTGTTAGTATTTGTAACAAAGACAGTGTGTGTTTACTGTTGACTAGAAGAATGTGAAATGAACACAATCTAGGAAATTTCTGTATGGATAAAAATGAGGTCAACTGTAACGTGAGGCTTCTTGCTGAGCTTCCTATGACCAGAGGTGCTACTTCCCTTTACACACCTCAATGTGAATAAAAATTGAAAAGTTATGGTAAGGTATGAGCCTTAAATCATACAGTAGCTGTATGATTTACATACAGCTATTTACATACATACATTCTGTACATGAACAGCATTCAGTTTGCATCAGTCTAGGCTGTTCTATTTCTTCTCTCTTGCTCTGCTTCTGAAGGATACTTGCGTAAAGATTTCTGGATGTTGACGTTTTGCATTGTGGATGGAAGAATGAATAGGAAAGATGAGAAAGGCAAGGAATATGAGAGACAGAGAAGGGATTTCATTGGTCCTTTAATTTCTTGTTCTTGAAGTCTTTAATATTGCTTGCAGCTACTGAATCTTTCCAATCAACAGGAGTTATTTTTATATTTCTAATAATTTTCTTCAGGAAAGAGGAGCCATTGCTCATCCTTGAAATCCTCCAGAGGCTATCTGAATTAAAAAGATTTGATATGGCAATAATGTTTATGTCAGGCTCAGAGAAAAAAAGTAAGTAGCAGCTTTTTAAACTTTGTTTGTGATACTGTGGAATCTAGCAAGAAATGCATAAAATTTAGTTCTATTCTTGTTGTTGTTTATTCAGTGTAATAATCATTTAAGGTTAGTTAGGTTGTCTAGACTTTTTATTGTTTTAGAAGACAGTGTGCATGTAATGTAATTTTTATTAGTCTTTTGATTTCTTATTGTTTACACTTGAAAACTACAGCTAAATCCTTTTGTCTTTGTCAGTAATACTACTACATTTTAGTCTGATAAAATAAGCTTTCACTAGCATTTCAGTTTGTAGCTGGTAATGTTACAAATTTATGAATTTGTATGAAGTCTTTTATCTGATATGCAAGTCATTCAAATTACACATTTTCCACAATTTATGACTCTTTCTTGGCAATCCTGGCTTCACTGTTGGCAAAAAGAATGCAAACATTTCTAAACCACTCAACCTGTTTGTCCTGTTCTTGGGGCATTACTTAGATTAGTTTGCAATTCAGGTTGATGTTGGCGTGAGTTCATGGTTTGTAAAAGTGGTTTTTGTTTCAAACATTTTCTGTATTTAGCACACCAGACAGACAATGTAACAGTGAGACACAAGTAAAACGTTTCTCTGGTACCAAATAATGTCAAATTTACTATCTGCAGCCGACTTTCACTAATAACCGTTATACTTTCAAAATTTTGATATGTGAATCTCCTTAAAATAAAATTACTTGTTTGACTTGCTGAAGTGCAAGTAAATTCCTCATATAAATTGCATTCACGCCTTTAACCTGATGTAAGCTTTATCTGCCATCTGGCATTAACTTTTATCTTCTGCATTTAATGGAATAGTGCCAGAGTAGCAAACAAAATAAAATCTGCCTGTTGTCAGGATTATATACCTGGTTAAAGAAACATTGTTAGGCAGCTCGTGGGCATCAAAACGAAGTGGGAACTTCCCTTTGCTACTCTTGTTTTCGTCCTCTCAGTACTTCTAAAAATTTTCTTGTATTTCAGCTGTACAGTCCAAACCTTACTCTCACTGAAGAATGAATTGGACTAATTTACTTTAAAGTGGATGACAAAATAAGAGTTTATGTTGGGATTTTCTTTTACAGTTGCACAGGGATTGTTCAATCATGTAAATCACATGGGATTGAGAGATACTTCTGTTGAAGAATTGGAGAAGAAATATGGCATTTTCTCTTCGTGAGATGACTGGAATGTAAATTTCTCTTTCTGCACTGCTTTCATATGGAAATCAGATGAAGAAGCCTATAAAGACTGGAATTGTGGTGCTTTTGTATAACTAATGAAACTCTTAAGCTTGGTTTAGCCAAATGGCGAGTGCCTGAAGAGAGAATTATCCTGTTCTGCAGGTACATTTGCTTTCCAGCACCTGAAACAATTTGGATCTTCATTGTCTTCGGTGGAATATGTTTGCCCAAAAAATAATTGGGCAAATTGGCGTTCAGGATGGGGACTGTTGATAGAGATCTTTATGAAAAGGAAAAAAAGTATTTATAGACATGTCTTTGGTAAGAATCAATTAATGTATATTACAAATGTGTGTGGGTTTTTTTTATTTTAGAAAATAAACTGATTGTTGAATTAAAGATACTACATTTTTTAAGGATTTTTTTTTTTTACTGAGCACTGAGGTGCCTAAAATAATTTTTTTTCTAAGACTGCACTGCATTAGAACATGTAATGTACAAAGTGAACCTGAGATACGATGGCCAAAATATTCTAGAATTCTTTTACTTGAGTTAACCCAAAAGCTGAGGTTTTGCATGAACAGTCGAGATGTTCCTGTGAACCACAGCTGCAATTGCAGAATAGAAGGAAGTCAAATACTGTAGAATTAAACTGAAAGTATAGGGAAGTACTCTTCTTGTCAGCTATAACATTCAAAAAGGCTTCAAACTTCCAAGATGGATTAATAGGAAAAGGTATGAATGTTATCTTCTATGTAGTCAGTATTAGAAAACAAATATTAAAACATTTGCAGCTGTTTAATGACCTAGTTCAGATATAATCTGTTTTAAAAAAAAAAAAAAGTAACTGAACTACATCTTTGGGCTGGGCAGCAATTGATCTGAAGTGAAGCACTGGATCCCTGAGGTAGCTTCCAGTGAATCCTGGAACTGGGCACTAGGAGATTAACTGCTAGAAGAGTAGTTAATAGATTAATTTTATACACCTTTGTAGACACAGTGTACCTTCTTACGGACCGTTATGAGTCGTTCATGTAGAGCAGACGTGTGTGCCTCATTAGGTTATACCAGTAGAGCATTTGGTGTGTTCTCAGAAGCTGCTTCTTGAAGGCTGTTGGATAAGAATAGGTGATTGTAATATAGATCTATATGTTTGTAATAGAGATCCAGTAAAAACAAGATGATGGCAGAAAGATTTAAAAACTGTTGGCCAGGAGTCACCTGCAACTCCCCTTTACCCAGTCTGATGTGCGTTTAATGAGAGTAAGCTCTTCCCACTCCTGCTTTTACAGAGATTCCTGTTCAGGATTTGTGAAGGCTGACTGAAAATGTTCAAGCATGTAGAATTTGGTCTGGTGGGCCTGAGTCAAGTTGCTACTGAACTTAGTCTGCCAAGAACTATCTTGAAAGTGGTATGCTACTAGAGCTCTTTCCTTGTGTTTCTAAATGCAGCATCTGATGGTGAGTTGCTAAGTCCATGAAATTACTTTTCAGTGCATAAAAAAACAATGCATGATGGTGAGCAGAATGCAGAAATTCAGAAAACTGCTGGCTTTACTTGCTCCAGGAGATGGCAGTATTTTTCCCTTCTAAATTGTTAAGATTGCCAAATCTCTGAATTGAAGAATTTAATGAACCGTGGAGAAGATTCATAGATATGAAGTAAGTCAAGAATTATTTCTGTACAGAGAGGGGTATTTTTTTTTTTAAATCCAATACCTCAACACCATCTTAATGGTTATATTCCTGTAGTCTCACAGGGGAAAAAAAAGTCTGAGGTAAATAGGCAATTAACAATGTGAAATATTGATAGCCCTTATCTGTGTTAAAGCATTCAAAGTATCTAAAGTCGTGCTTGCTTCAGTGGCTCATTCAGACCTGAGTTTTGCTTATCAGTATTAAATGTTATATTTTCCTGTACAACTTTTAAACTTGTCAGTACAATTTTTTAATTTGATGTTGTTCCTCCAGTAGGTCTGGGAGATGTTAAAACTCCATGCCATTTGTTGATTTCATCATCTAAGACTGTTAGAATATCGACGGAACTAGGATGTCAACCCTAGGATGTATTTTTGCAGAACATCCTTACAGCTTTCTAGTTTGATTTTATTTTTCTTCCTTTCTGATAACTCTAGCTAGCTCTGCATTCATACAGTAATAGTTTCATCTGAGCTGTGTTTGTCTTGCTTGTGAGAATGTCCTGTGGTAGTCAGATGTCAATATAAAGATACTTCATCTACTGCTTTTTCATTATATTACTGTAGAAGAAAGGACTTTAACATAACTTGTTCTTGGCTGACTTTGTGTCAGTTACTCTAGAAAGTATCAATGAGTTTGGGTACTTGTAGGGTTTGGGTACTTGTTCCAAAATATTTTTTAGAATTAAAAATTAATGGGTTTGACTCTGGTCAAGAAGTTTTTGCTGCTTGTCATCTTCTGTATCTTTTTTAGAAATAGGCGTTTCAGCTTGACAATACTCAAATATCTACTCCTGGTTTTAAGGCTACTTCTTAAACATCACATTAGTACAAGATTAGCATATCAATTTTTAACATATCTTATAAGAGGAGCCTTTGGGGCCCAGAAAACCTTTAACATTGAAGTTCAGGAAACTTATGTTCTAACCCATCCTTTTCTTTACTCGGCAGAGATCTTTGCCAGTGATGTGAATACAGTTGCTTGTAGTTGCCATCACTAGGGAGTACTGAAATGAAAATAGCCATCAAAGAGCTCGTTCCTAATGTTATCAGCTGTCAGTTGTTTTTTGTCCATCTTGCATAACTAACACTTGCCTGGGACTTTTGGTTTGTGTGGTTTTGTTTTGGTTTTTTTTTTTTTTTTAAACGTAGGTGCACTTCCAGAGGAATCTCTTCTTACTCTTGTTGCTGCTTATTTTACTTTTCTCTTTCAGGTCTGGTATAGTCTCAGTGTTCTCTTGTTGCTCCTACTTAGTAATTATTAAACAATCTGTCCTTGTTCTTATTACTTACATACTTTTGTCCTGCAGATTGTTGAAGAGCTATTTGTAAGTCGGGTTGGTCCCTTTTTCCACTTGTTATTCTTTCTTTTCATTGGCATAATTTTAGCTTGTTACCTTGATATCATGTGTTTCGGAACTGCCAGGCCTTCTGTACCTTTTTCTGCCCTTAGATTTTTCTCTCATGAAACTTTAATGAGCAGTATTAGAAAAGAGGAAGTAGGAGAGAGAAGACTAAGCGCATGAGGCTTTCAAAGTTGCATTTAGGTGCTGTGATGTCTAGGCAGCTTGAGTTTGCTCTACCCGTCAGTATTGGAAATTAAGAGTTTTGGGATATTAAATATACATTCTCTTTTCCCTCCTCCAAGAGCAACTGTAAAGCTAAGGAACCTATGCCAATCATCCGCCACTAGTTTGTTGGGGGTTTTTTTAAGTAAATTAGTGCTTTTCTAGGAATAGCAAGAAGGGCTTTAGTAAAAGCATAGGCCTGCACATTTGTTGACTCTCACTTTTCCCCAGGTAAGATTTGCTCTGTAACTTTTCTTTTGTAGCAGCTGTTAATCACACACACACATGCACGTGAATATTTTTCTGTCTCGGATCTTACAGTGCCAATGCTGTTCTGAACTGTGCTGTATCCCTGCTGTCTTTGCATGGTGCTTTAGTAACTTCCTTAAGGTGAATTTCAAAGGGTTGTGTTATTCAGAGGACAAAATTATCCTGCAAAATCATTTGTTATTGACTCTCCTTGAGAGAGAAGGAAACTATCCTGACCTCTCAGAAACACATCCTGAGTTTGAATCTAGTCTTCATTTAATATTAACAGGTTCGAGTCTGACAAAGGACCTGGAACTGCATTAGTGATTAATCTGACCTTAGAAAAAAAAAACTAAGAATAAAAGGTAGAATTGTATTTTTTGCTGTTGTCACATCTCTTAAGTATGCAGTTCAGTGTGATTACAGCAGCAAAGTTGTGAGGGGTTTATGCATCTGTCTGTTCCTTTTTCATTGTATTATTTCACATGAACCATTTGTATCAGATCTTTCTCATTACATCTGTCACCATGTGCCAGTTCTCTCTCTCTGAATTTCAGTCTTCCTTTTCACTGTGTCCTTTGTATTTCGTCAGGTTCAAAACAATGTATTCTCCACTGTCTTCCCTCTCCTGTCATTAGTTGTAAGCAGCTCAGCCTCTAAAAGTGTCGTTTGAAGGCTCCTTTTAATTTAAAAAAAAAGAAAGGTGTTCAAGGTTTTTTGTTTCTTAAAGCTGCTTCTAACAGCTCTGGTTCTTTGACTCCATTTTGTAGGAATATTCCACTCTAATGTCTGGCTTTGTATAACGAGTATAACAGAAACTGAGGAAATGCTTTTTTTTTTTTTCTTTCTTCCTATTCAAGTGGTTGCTGAGTTCAGTTGTGGTTGGATACACTGGAATCTTCTGCTTACTTAATAGAAGCAGAAAGTAATGTTTGCTTTCAAGACCTCCTTTTCAAACTTTAGACCTTCCAGACTCTTCCAACAGATGTTGCATTAATAAAGCTTAATGTGGCAGGGTAAAGATAAATGTGATTCCTTGTTCCTTCATACCAAATAAGTCTACCTGGATTACAAAGCAAAAAATATACCATTAGGCACAAATAATGATTACACTTAACCAACAACTGAGTGTACGAAAGTCTTCCTTGTCCTGATTCCTGATGAGACAGACAGATTAATGTTCTGTGTAAACTATCAATTTAAAGTCCTTTTTTCTGGCTACATACTTGGACAGGTCTGCCACAAAGAACTGAGCAGCAGATTAGAGTCTAAGTGAGGAAACCTATTAAAAAAACCCCAAAACAAACAGATTTTTTTTCATTATATGTATTGCAAGAATGACTGCTTGTTGAGCTTGGTTTGTAATGAGTTGCTGTAACTTTAGGATGCTTTGCTGACTTCAGAAAAGTGTACTCCAGAGTCTTCATTGGGAAGTGGAAATGCTGCCAACTTTTTCAAAAATAGCCTGAAGTTCAGATTGTTGAAATAGGAGGTAATGAACTACTGCTCTATGCTGAAGCCTGTACGTAACACGATGTAGGGTGTGAGCCTTGAGGACTCCAGTTCTGTCCTTGATGTTAAGATTTCTTTGCATTTCATGGTTGGATTCTGGTGGTTGTGAAAATTAGCAAGGCTATTACAGGGTTACATCTCATTAAATACAGTATTTAAGTGAAAATATGTGTGTGTTTTCAACAGATGGGTAAAAACATTTTAGGGAATATTTTCTGTACAAACTAGCAAAGAAAAGACATGAAGTAAAAGCTTCAGAATTTGCCAGATCTCTGAGATTTTGTTCTGCTTCATGTTTTATTCTTCTGTGGACAACCTTGTCTGATTGACTGGTAAAGCTGGCATCTCTCATCCAAAAATCTGCAAGCATTAATTGAGCTCGAGGAGAACATAATCTTTGTTTAAATTTTTGTCATCCCCAGACTTTAAAATGAAAGCAAGAGTGAGAAGCCTTGCACTAGTTTGCAACTGTCAAGCTTTGGCTTGATATTCTGACCTCAAGAGAGCTGTTTGTCCTGTTTCCTCCCTCCAGCCACAAGTTGCACTTGAAATACTGATGCGAGTGAGTTTCTGCTGCTTGAAAATGGGTACAGACCAGAGAAAGTGGGGTCTTGCATGGCTGGAGCCTTTTTGATAAGTTGAAGAGCAACTTCTGCTTCGTTTCTGTCTTAAATTTCAAAGATGATATAAGGATAAAACAAATGCTTTGCAGCTTGACTGTTGGTGTCCCTTGTTCAGACTGTAACTGTGTTGCTCGCTTTGAGATACAGAGCCCTGGGTGTCCCCAGGGCATCACTCTTTGCCTTTTTCTCAGAGCCCTGGGTGATGTGGACACCCTGTGGGTGGCTTGTGGTCAGTGACTTAAGGTGGCACGGGGTAAGTTCTTCCTCCAGGGGTTTGCAATCTAAATAGACAATGTGTAGCATAGTCTCTCCCCACTGTTAGAAGCGTGCATCTGAACGCCTGAAGAGGCTGAGGAGAGACTTCCTTTTCGCAGTAAAACCTTTTCTGTGGGTGCTCTGAACTGATTTAATGGAGCATGAAGAATTCAGCTGCCCCACTGAGAAGGGTGAGGGATGATACATCTCTCTGAGCTGTGAGGAGCACAGGGCCATCAGCTGACACATCACATCATCTGGGATGCAGAAAAGGATGCATTTTACTGGTCTGAGTGCCAACTCGTTCCCAGTGTAGCACTGTGTGGGGAGGAGAACGTGAGCCATGAATTTCCATTTTACAGGCCTCAGATTCAGCATATTTCTTAAGAATTTCAGTATTTCAAACTTGATTTCAGTATTCAGTGTTTTTAATGTGTTTCTCTACTATAAGGAATCTAAACAATAATGAACGCTTTTAGCATGAGACTTGTTGAAGCTAGGAACTGAGCAAACCCCATTAGCCCTTTTCGAGCCCTAGGTCTGTTTTAGTAGCTTCAGCTGGCTTTCCTCTCAGAATTACACCTTGTCCTTGTCTTTGTCCTTTCATGCTTTTACCTGTCACGTACCAGGTTTATGTGAAGCCAGCTGTACTAAGGACAGATTCCTGTGGTCAATGTTCCCATTATCAGATTTTGTCAGAACGATTTTGCTATTTCAGGAGCAGAGAAGAAATTTGGCTTGATCAGGATACCCACGTACTGCACATAAAACACCCAGAGAGTCTTCGGCTCTTTTCCTACCCACTTTGTGCTGGATAGAAAGAGGAAGGCCCTAGGCTGTCTAGCGGCCTTGTTTGTTCCTTTGCAGCTACCTAAGGTAAACAATATCGGGCTCCTTCCTCTAGAGACTCAAGCCTAAGAGCTTGATAAAGAACGTTTGTTTGTCATTCCCAGTTGCTTAATGAATAAAACAGAATTTGTTCTCATCTTCATTCTCTTCTTCTGCTGATTCCATCTAGGCTGATACCTACCATCCTTCAGCCTGCCTGTGTTCTGTCATTGCTGGCTGATTATAGCCCATGCCTTTGTCAGAGAAAGAGGAACATTTTGAATGGGTCAAATTAAATCAAAACAATGGACCAAAGCAGCGTTTCCAGGTGCCTCAATGTGTTCAAGCTCCCTGTGTACAGGATTTCCCCAGGAACACTACTGCACACTGACACATTTCAAAACTTAACAAGATGGCTATTTCCAAACTGATGAGCATCTGTTGGGAGGTTGCCAAAGACACAAGTGACAATTAGATGCCCATATGCCTCTGAATCTTAAAAAAAAAAAAAAAAACGGCTGAATTATACAGCCTGTGGGAGGAATGCTAGGTACTGCTTTATTGCAGGCCGCACGGACATTTGGATTAATCTGTTCTTGGGAAAAGAACACAAAACAGGTGATGGAGTGACAAGACCGAGCCTTCTACCATTATCTTCCATGACTTTAATGAATTGCCCTGCGTTGAGAGTTGACCCACTTATGTGCATAGCCCCATTGCCTTAAGCAAGTTCCTGCCTAGAAATTAGTTTGTCATCTCATACGTTCAAAATTTGGATTTTTTTTTTTTTGTTTTCAACTTTATGGTATGAATGTACTGTTTTATCCTTCTGCTTAGGGTTTTGCTTCTCTCCGGTCCTTGAAGGAGCAGAGCAGGTTTGATTGGTTTGAGAGTCGTGTGGAAAATTGAAAAGACACTATCGCAAAAGGTCTCTCTCAACAGAAATTGGCTGTGTCACTCTGCTAACTATAAAACCTTTCTCAAAGAGCTAATTTGCAAGTGTTGTTAGTTTGTTGGGGCTTTTTTTAATTATTATTGAAAGCATTCTGGGTTTGCCACCCCAGTGTCTCAGGCCAAACGTTATTAGAATAGTTTCCATACATCATCTATGACTTCAGGCATTCAGAGAGAACTTGATTTACCTTGGGAAATATTTTTCAGAAAATTCTGCCTGAAGATAGAGTAGTATGTGACTTCTTTGTGGATTTTTATAAATACTGTCTTCCCTGGAGTAAAGAATATTATTATATCCCATAAATACTCTTTTTCCCATAATTGTACTCTTCTTTTTTAGCCTCTCCCTTCTTTAACCTCCTGTGTGCTGCCTTTCTGTCCTGGAGTCTCCTGTTAGCCAAGCCAGCTTCTGTTACACCTGCCCATCTTCCAGAATATCAAGGTGAGTCTTCATGTTTGCCTTCACCCTGAATATCAAGGGAAAGTTTCGATGACTCCATCTTGCTTCAGACCGCCCCAGAGATGTTATTAGCACATGATGAACACAACCTCTCTTACTTTATTATTTTATTATCACACTTAACGCTCCTCACCCTCCCATGTGATACGCCATCCTCATCAGTCTCTTCTCTGATTATGACCCACAAGCTCCTCCTCATGGAAATGTCCTGCACTTCTGAGCTGCTGCCATGCACAGAGAGCATCTCTCCTCTTCTTCTTCGCTGTCTGTCTTACCTGCAGAGCTGGTACCCACTCATGCAGGTGTTCCCATCGACTCTCCAGTCCTGCAGTGACGCCACAGCCGTGTGACCCCATTGGAGCTCTCATCCCTCTGGAGTGTTTCCCAGGTGATATACACACTTACACTTGCATGCAAAATCCTTTCTCCCTCTTTCTGATGCTTCTGGTTCTCATTACCCTACGCGCTTTTCTGTCCTTGGCACTTGGCTTGGTTTTAGAAAATATAAAATTAGGTTCCTTTTACAGACTTGAAGTGTTTGTTTAGCTGCAAGCCCAAATTTAAGTCTTTCTCTAGGCTAAGTTCCTCGCCTAGGTCTAGCTGCTGGCAGTCAGAAAGATAAACATGATCAAAACTTTCCCAAAGTGAAGACTTGGTGGGGGGGGGGTAAGCATCAAGCTGACCTGAAGCTTCTGTCATGTTGCTGTACCTGTGCCCCTCACTCATGTGCTGTCATTTCTGCCTAAGGAACAAAGTGTCAGTGTGTGAAATTGCAGTGGTTCATTGAATGTACAATGGTGGAACTGGAGCCCACTGTACACAGGAGATGGAGCATCTGAGTCTGTTTCAGAGATAATTAGGAAGTCGGATGCCTGACTGTAAAAATACAATTCTCTTCATTGGCAGGGGAAAGAAAAAATGTTTTCTCTCGGTGGGGAAGGCAGCTCTAGGTCTGTGGGTGGGCTGGGGCAGAGGGAGGTGCTGAACGTCTCAGTGGGATGAGATTCTTGTAGGAGCCAGATGGAAACTGAGATTTAGGAGAGAAAAACCTCAAAGCTACATTTGGGCTCATGCAATAGCTAAGAGTGCTACTCATTGAAGTATTGGATGAAAATTGCATGAAGTATCAGTTTCCCTTCCTAATTACAGAGCTAACATAATGATTCAAGAATATCCACAGACTATTTATGAAGTGAGTTTTGTGAAGGAAAAGCTACCAACTGTATTTGATTTGTTTGATTTATTTTACAAGCTTTGAGTCTGATCCAGCTTGGGGCAAAGAAATGCTGGCAGAGAAAGAGAGCACAAGGCCTTTATCTTCACTGAATTATTCCTGCCAGCAAAGAAAATGTTTGGCTCTTCAATTATTTCAATCCCAGACCAACGTTTTGTGTCTTATCACCCAGTGCTGGATCATCTGACTTGTCATACAGGATCATGGTTGCTTTCTCCTCTTCTACCTAATGCTAGAAATGAGAATCTCAATTCCCCTCCTTACCTAACATCCTACCGATTAGGCATGTTTTGACAGGAAATTTTGGAACTGCACAGAATTGCTGTAAAATCCAATATCAGGGGAAAGTAGTCTCCCCTGGCAGCTAGAGCACAAATTGGAAATAGGTCTTCCAGACTAACGTGTCTTGGGCTATTGCTGCTGCTATTAAAGGGCAGCAGAGGACAGCTGGGCACGCAGGGAGGGTGTGAACGCCAGCATAAACAGATAGATAGAAAGAGACAGTAGTAGCCAGCCCTTGGCTCATGGGCAGCTTCTCTTCCCTGAAATAACTCTTTGGCACTACTCGGAGTCAAAGGACATAAAAAAGTTAAAAAAGAGCCACAACTTTCTCCTCTGACAGGAAGCACAAATTTTGCTACAAATCCTTTTTCTCTCTGCCCTGATTTATGCCGGAATCACTGAGGTGCTGCAATAGCTGATGCAGATTTCTTCTGATCACTGATTCATTCCCTTAGACGGGGTAAATTGTATGTACTGAGTAATGCATAAATAGGATGCATTGGCTGTCCTGAGCCTACTGATCATGTTTGTGTACAATCATGGAAATGACTCTCCTGCTTAAAGGAATAGGAATAGAATTGCAAAATCAAGCACTCAAAGGCTCAAAATGTCAGTTATGCACAAAGCAACACTTAGCTTTTATTCAGACCACTTGTGTATTTTTCATACCATGGTATGATCTTTAATTACATGCTACATGCAATTTTTTACCTTCTAGCAGCAAGACTTAAAATGTATTTATTCTCCTGTAGTCAGAGGATTATTTGAAAGAATGTAGCTTTTTTTCCCGGGAAGATTTTTGGGACTGGTATTTAGCTGTCAAGAGGGCAACCTGTCACTTCTGCAGTACAGTGCATGCTTTTAAGCTTTTTATAATAGAGTTGTGCAAAAAAAAATAATAAAAATCTAACAATGAATTGGAGCCACAGGGAGGAAAGTAAAGTGAGTCTAGTGGCTCCTGTTCAGCTGGTTGTTAAAAATTTCATGATAGCATCGATGACACCCCCACACACAGTTGCTCTATTCTCCCTACTGAAGTACTCTTTGGTTTCCTGGCTGGCACCGGAGAGGCACTTGTGTGTACTGGTTGGACTGGACTTCACACCACGTAGTATTTGCTTTATGTTGGACAGACTGGGAATGAAAAAGCACTATAAAGCCCACAGCATCAATTTTTTTTTAAATTATTATTTTTGGACTGCTTTGCGCTTACAGACCTGCATTTTTTTTTCTTACAGTTCATTTTTGCTGTTCTTACTCCTCTAATTTTCCTTCCTACTTTTATTCATAAGTGCTAATTAACTGTGCCTATGAGCCGTAACGCTTTCCTAATGAACAAGCCCTGGGCTTTGTGAAAGTACCTCAAAAGACAGGGGAAGAGCCGCTTGCAGCTGAGCCGAACCCAGCACATCTTGTGTCAGCCAGTCAGGGAGGGAGCAGCTCCCTTTAACAGCCTTTTGGAGAGTGGGTGATGCCGTGCAATTAAAATAAAGCCTGCAAGCAGCGAGAGCATCTGTGCTCAGCCATGGCAGCAGCGAGGGGGTGAGCTCTTTGCTGTCACCTACGTGGGTGGGAGGGTGCCAAGAGGAAAGGTGCTTCCCAGGAGCCTGCCAAAGCTGCACCAATTCCGACTCGCAACACCATCCTCCAACCTCTCCTGAAAATACACCACATTCAAGAAAAAAGAAAAACAGCTGAGGGAAGGGCGAAAGGAAAGTGTTGCAGGGAAGAGCCAGCTCAGCGTGAAGATGTGGAGTTAGTGTAATTGGAGGTGAGTGGAAGTGCCTTCAGACGAAGGAGACTTTAAATGGAGA
>BJBW01000908.1:138430-233472 GCA_004320125.1 Scolopax mira
TTGATTTGCAGAAGTTCCTGCTTATCATTCATGGCAAATGAAGCAAATGCAGTTTTATTGCATGAAGGAACAATCTTCAACTGGCTTGAGCTATTATGCACTCCATTTAGCCCAGAGGCTAAATGAGACATACAGCAAGAATGAATGTTATGTAAAATAAGCACAGGTTGAGGGAAAGCTGCAAGAATGAAGCTGCGTGGGGCTGAAAAATGCCCTTCCTGAATTTCTCCATTTCTTCCACTTTGTCCACACAATGGGGCCTGCTCAAAGCCCAGAAACAGCATCTCTCAGGCTGAGCTCGCTCTTCTGTATGGAGAGCAGCAGCTGTGCCAAGGAACAGCAAAGAGGGATGGGGAGAGCTGTTGGGGTACAAAGGAGGACCAGGACCCCCTCTTTGGCTGTCAGATCAGTGTCGGACTTTTTGTTCCCCCGCACTTGTTGAAATCACAGCAACTCTTCCTGTGGAAAGGTGAGTTTGCTGAACACAAAGTATGGATGAAAAACAATGTGTTCAGGCACAGAGCGGTATGTCACACATTCCTCTCACCAGCTGAGAACATCCACTAGCATATGCAACACACATACTTCCCTTCTGTGGTTCCAAAATCCCTTTTCCTCGCTTAAATCCACCTTGTGAAAACATGACAAGTATGAATCTCTCATGATTCTTCAGTGCCTCTTTGGATTTTATGCTACAGTATTGTTCACAAAAAAAGGTTAGAGCAACACTGACTTTTCCTTATAATGTGTTTTTATCTGTGAACATAAATGGAAGAAAAGCAAAGCAATAAACAGCTTTATTGAATAGCTTCCACCAAAGGGAAGCTTTATGCCAAAGAAAAAAAGAAAGACAAGGTTAATAGAGTGTGTGGTCTTACCAAAAAGTACATTGTGACTTTCTGTTTGATTGGTAGGCTGTGCTGCAAAAGCCACCATTAAACTTGATTTAGAAAAGAAACACACAGGGAGGAATATCTAGTCAGAATAACCTGACTACCAGCCTCATGATTACATTTGTAGCCTGTAATTTTTTTTCTAAATCATCTTTAAGTACAAGAAATATACAAAAAGCATTATTAAAAAAATAAGGAAAAATGTGCCCACAGAAAAACTGTATAACAAAACCAGCAACAAAAATAATAAGTGTAAATCAGGCTGAGCAGAGCAGTGTGCCTAAAAGTGCAGGTTTTAAAAGTAAATTGGGATAAAATCAAAGTCCTGATTTTTCCTTTTCAAACTGTTCTACACTCAGCTTTCTTGACTTGTACAATTTGAAGGTGTGAGCACAGCTATTGCTATTTTACATTCTTATTTAAGAGAGCTTTTTATCCGTAGACATTAAAATTCCAATACTCCTGCTGGAGTCTCTCAGGTTGTTTAATAATTCTGTGGTTTAATTATTGAAATGATTGCAATCTACATTCAGTAAGCTCAGCAGCATGTTGGTGATTTGAAGGGTGGAAGATAATATATATTCTCAGTGGCAGAGAAAACATAAACAGTCATCAGTCATCTTGGGTCCTTCACATAAAATAATGATGGGAGGGAGGTTTTTTGGAGGTCTAACAACCCACAGAGGATTTGGGACCCAAATTACTGTATCAGATCCTCCTCTTCCCTCCTATGAGGTAAAATTTCTTCAGCACATCGGTTTCTGCTACTGAATTTTCACAATCATCTGAAGTTCCTCACAGTGGGTACATGCGGACCACCAAAACGTAGGGAGCATAGTTGCACACCTGATGCTCAAACTAGTTTGGGACATTTCTTTATCTCCCCTACTAATAGGTCCAGATCCTTTAGTTTTACCATGCCTCAAGGGAAAACTTGATGTCCCTACACACTGCCTAAGATCACAGTAGATGAGCATCAAAATGGGAAATTCTGTCTCAAGTTCCATTCTCCATGTCCACACAAGCCAGTTCTGTCCCAGAACGTCCTGGGACAGTGGGTCCTAAATCCCTCTGAAAATTCCACTTTGCATGACCTAATTAGAGGTCATGTTTTACAGTAAAATTCCTAGTTTATATTAAAACAGGAATTGAAATGCCCCAAATCTCCTTGTTACCATTTGGTGAAAGGAACTTCTCTTGCTTATATTTTTGCATGGAAAGGGCAGCACTTTCAATAGACAATTCTGTTGGAGCCACTTTCTCCTCCTGCCACCTGAAGACTGTCATTCTGTACCATCGCAAGTATGTTTACCCTGACTATTGACTTATTTACTATGATATCAAACAGAAGATGTCCTACCCTGACATCTTTTTAGAACAAGAAGGAACCCCTATAGGGCTGTTTTAAAGGCACTGAGCATTAGCAGGAAACTAATGATTGTAAATCCCAGACAGAGACATGAATCTCAAGCAAGTGAAGTTTTAGGTGGTGCTGTCTTCAAGGAAGTGGAGTTTAAGATATGCCTCTTCATACACTTTTTAATAATTTTTAAAGAAGTTTCTCTTCTTTTGATGCCCAGGCAGGACACAGGCTGGTATATAATCTGGTGCATACTCGTCTAATAGACAGCACAGGAAATACTGTTTGCACAGGGAAACTTTGCATTACAGTTAAGATTTACAAGATGGGTCTATCAGTCATCTCAAACACTTGTAAGGCATGGATCATTGTCTATTTTGAAAAATTGTGGAAGAACGTGGTAGAATACAAAGATGTAAAACTTGTTCTCTCTCTGGCTGCTGAGAACAATTTTCATAACTAGTTAATAACTAAGTGAATAAATCCTGGACTGATTGCTACAGCCCCAGCCTCCTGCATATGGACCACATATCATGTGTAAAGTCCTGTGCTAAACTGATGCTACTGATGGAAAACAAAACACAATGTTATCTGTAGACCATCGCCTTGCTCGATATCAGCTGAGGTGTTTGTGCTGGCTTTCTTCTTTGGGTGTGTATCACTCTTTTTCCCTCCCATCTCATTCCTTCTTCCTCCTGTGGAAATAAGATTCAGGGGAAAAGGAACATACAGTGGCTTCCAAGCAGGTCTCCAGTCTGGATGGTCAAATCCCAAACCAGCAGGTTGTTGTGTTATTTACCAGGCTGGAGGCCCCGTTAAGTAATTTGCTTAGGGAAATCATTGAGGTGACCACTTGTGTTGTAACACAAAGTCCTGATTCCCACATCTATTCTCTGATGACAGAGAAAGGGTTGATGGAAAACTAACAATGTGCCAGGGACAAGAGTATGTGTTGCCCAAGGTATTTTTAAGCACAGTAGGAATCCACGCACAAACATAAATTATCAGAGAGAGAAAATGCCTCAGCATCAATGCGTGGGAGAGCCTCAATGCCAGCTCAAATATAGCACAGCAAGCAGATGTCTTTACTACTGTAGGCATACTTAGACCTCTCTGGATTCACAGCAACAGCACAGAATTACTGTCTCTTTCATTCAAAAATTATAGCAAAAATCTGTGTCACCCCTCACCTTTTATATAAGACTGGGAGGCTACAACACTCACCCACAGTGACAGATCTCAAGCAAAGGCAGGAAGCAACAGGAGAAATTAAAGGAGGAAGAAAGCAATTTCCATGCTTCCCCTTGAAGCCAGGGTTCCATATGGGGAAGGATGCAAAATTCCTTGTAGCCAAATTCAGGAGGTGTAAACTGGATGGGAAGGCTACAATTTGGGTGAATAACTGGATGGGTCTTCAGGTTTCAAAAGTAGTGATCAATCACTTGAGGTCTACCAAGTGGCTGGAAATGACTGGTGTTCCTCAGTGGCTGATATTGGGGCTAATGCTATTCAGTGTCTTCACCTGGAAAACATGGTGGAATGCACAATCAACATGATAGCAGATGGCATAAAATGGGGATAGCAGTTGCTACACCAAAGGGCAAAGCTGCTATTTGAAGACACATTAACAAGCTGGAAGAATGGGCTGGCAGGGACCTTATGAAGTTCATCAATGACAACTGTAAAGCCCTTAGAATGGCATAAGCCTATGCAATAGCACAGACTCTGCATTGGCTGGCTAGAAAGAACTTTGCAGAAAAGGACCTGTGAATTGTTGTCTTAAGGGAGAAATTGAATCCTGAGTCAGCTTTGTGTCCCTATGGTGAAGAGGCAAGATTGCAGCGAGCAGGTCAAGGGAATGGCTCTTCATCTCTATTTAGCAGTTGTGAGATTTTATCTGTCCTACTGGGCTTATTTATGTGCTGTAAAGCACAAGAAATATCAACAAACTGAAGCAATTTCAACAGAAGACCCCCAAGATGGTTGAGGCTGGAGCACTTGACCTGTGAGGAGCGGCTGAGAGACCTGGGCTGGTTCAGCCTGGAGGAGAGGAGGTTTCAGGAGCATCTAATTGCTGTCTTAGAAAAGGTAGAGCCTTATTCTTCTCATAGGTGCACAAAGACGGTGTCTCCCTAATAGGGTAAGAGGCAATGGACACAAGTGGTAACAAGAGAAATTTCAACTGCTTATATTGAAAAATACATTCACAATGAAGGTGATTAAACACCAAAGCCGATTGCCCAAAAAGATTGTGAAAGGTCCATCCTAAGATAAACTCAAAAGCTGACCAGATACAGCCTTAATAACTGGACAGTTTCAAGTCTGGTCTGGTTTTGAGATCTTCAGAGCTACTTTACAACCTGTTTTATTTATTTATTTATTCTATGATTTTATGATTCATAGAACCCAAGAGAGAAAGCAGGCAACAGAAAACCTGGATCCTTAATGTAAAGCTCAAAAGTTTCCCTGAGGAAGGCAGGGAAGAGGTGAAGAGCCCTGCTGTCTGTTTCCACACTTGATAGCAGAAGGGTCCGTGCCTGAACCTCAGGAGCTTAATACCAGACCTGCATATATAATAATATGAGCTAATTCCTGTTTCTAACCTTTGAGTGAAAGTCTCTTGCCCATAAAAATCTCACAGTTATGGATGTTGTTCCTGCAAATAACTTAGGAGAAGCTTTGGGTACATATGAGGATGACTGACAGTTATCTTCACTTTATCAGATATAGAAGGTTTTAAAGTTCTTGCTCCCTTTATACTGGAGAGATTTTCACAGCCCATTTCACAATGTTTGTTTCTTTAGGGTATGGACTACAAACATCATGTCAAGTTTCTGGAAGATATTGCTCCACACCTACCTCTCTGGTTTTGAAACACCTCTCCAGAGAGAATCATAGAAAATTGCTAGGTAAAGGAATTTATAAATACAAAGCAACAACAATTACTATGAATACAAGGCATTAGGCAAAGTAACTATCATGTTTAATCCCTCCTAGCACCCTTCTTCTCATAGACATTGTAGGAGAAGCTGTTTACAGCTAGCGGTTGGCATCAAGTTCTGTTGAAAATATTATATAAAAACCTCACAGAGTATGGTTACTGTGGACACTTTGGGGTTTTTTCACTTTGCCTCAATCCAGTGTAATACAGAATGGACAACCTTAATGGAAAACTTTATTTCAAATAAGACACATTAGTCATTTAATATAAGAAGCTACTATTAGTGAACTCTCAAGAACAAGGAATAAATTCGTTATTGGGATGTTGTCATTAAAAACAACTCTTCTTCCTATTTTAAAGCTGAATTACTGGAAAAAATATATTGAGGTATGAAATGTTGCTGTTCCATGATGATTCTGAAGTTATAGTATTAGATTTTTCTGACAGATTTTCTGTTTTAAATTAGAATCAGAAATGCAGACTAAAGTCATAGTTATAACAAAATATTAAGTTTGCATTAGCATTTTAATAGAGGCATTTGAAGCAGTTATTTTGCCCAGAAGAACAGGTCAAGTCTCTGAATATTTGATTTCAAAAGCTAAGTAGAACTAAAAATATTGACTTAAACAGAAACTGTTAAGTATATCAACCAGGAACTGCCTTGAAGAAATAGACTGGTGTTGGATAGCAGCAAAACAAAAGAAGCAATTTTTATCTTTTTATTAGACTGTTAGCAACAAATAGATGGAATTCTAACTGAGTGCCTGAAGTCAGGCCTCTCAGATAATTTTGTTTTGTAATGTAAATCAAAATCAATGATTAATGTAGCATTTCCTGAATGGATGCTAAAACTACTTCCTCTTTTTGATTAACCTCTTAGGAGTACACTGCAGTTTGCATGAAAAAGAAAATCAGATGATAAGATTTTACTTAGTGAGCCAAGAATACAGCCCTCTCCTAGTTAAAATGCATCCTCTGTGTACATCTGTTGCCTGTATTATGTTGTGAAGAGAAGGGAACTGTTCTGAACTGCACCAGTAGCAAAAGCCTCCGGCCTCTGTCACCCCTTGCCCACCATCACTTGAAAGGACTTTCACTTATTGCTGCATGAATTGGTTTTCCAGTCTCTATTTACACCTCATAAACAATCTAAATTCAAGCTTAGTTTTAACTTGTTTTAACCTTCATAGGGGGAATTTGAAGATACTTCTAAAGAAGTCCATCACCAGGTACATGTGTGCAGCACAGCTCAAAAATACTACCTTGGCCCCTGAAGGAATGTAAGTTTGGCACTGTGGCCTGGGCAGCCAGAGGCAGCTGCCAACTTTCTCTCAGCAAGGCTGAGCCTTGGCTAAAATACCTCTGCGTTGTGCACCATTACATAGCCATGCCCATCATCACACCTGACCACAACTGGGTTGTCACAGTTTCCTCCCAAGGTTGCACCTTACTCCAGAGACCCAAAACCACTGAGGCTACAGCTGTGTGACTCCAGATCACTTTTTTTTTCCCATTGTCCTATGAGATATCCCATATACAATATAATAGATTTCTCTTTCCTGTTTCTGTATTGAGATCAATAATCATATTCAGGCAGAGCAGTTCACAGGAAGGCATCTGGATGTAATTTGGAGATGGCAGGAGGAGAACTGCCCGCTCTTTGACCTAAATTCACCACTGAAAGAAGAAGTGTCTAAATTCTACCTGGATTTGGGTTTTACTTCCAGAGATTAGGTTTTGCTCTGGTAGGTTAATGAACTCTTCAGTACCTCTGATTTTCTTCTCCCCACAGTGCTCATTGTTAATGTTTAAACTGTCTTAGCAAGTTTGAAGAGCTCGACAGACTTCTATAGTGTCTACCAGTACAATATCTTATGTACCACAACCTTTCAATATTTAACACACAGATTAGATTACCAGGGAACATAGAATCATAAAATTATTTAAGTTGGAACGGACCTTTAAGATCATTTAGTCCAACTGTAAACAATATATGAGAATATAAGATGAGAATGCAAGTATGATGTAAAGTTTAAAGCATCTTTGATTGCATTCAGTCTCAAAAGCCTCAGGATTAGTGTAAATGTTATCTTTTAAATACCTCTCTCTGTCCAGAGAACATGCATATCAGTGTACTGCTTGGGCTGACAGAGATCATGGGAGAGTGTGTCGTTCATCTAAGCCACGTGTTGAGCTTGTCTCCCACACCAGGAGCCATCACTGTGTTTCTTCAGGTGAGATTATCTTCCAGCACTCCCTCTGGCAGGTGCCTACACTAAGTTGCAAGGCAGGACAACGAAACCTGTATTAGCAGAAACTGAGCAAATACCAGACCTGTGAAGCACTGGCTCCATACCCTAAACCATCACTTTCAGCAGCAAGAATAGCAGGCTGGCATGGGCACAGCTTTCTGATTGCAGAGTGAGATGTGGATGTGTTGAGCTGGAGTGGTGCTGGCTGGGATGTTTCTGAATAGATGCTCCTGGGTTTAGGAGATGGTCCAAGAAGGAGCAGCTGTGCTCAGTAAAGAGCTCGGTTTGGAGTGCTCTTGACAAGTGGAAGTGTAACTTGCTAAAAGTAATCCATTATCATCCTTGACTTGTTTGTCTTCTTCCCATGTCTTCCTTGGGAGCACTGCAAAAGCCAAAGTTATGTTTACATAGCTCCGTTCCTTCTTGGCAATCTCCTTATCCTTTTGGAAACTAACTGAGGCACAAAAACTGCAGGCTGCAGGCAAATTTTGAGTATCCTTAAATTTGCCTATCCATAAAACAAGTAGCATAACAAGTGGCAGTTTTGCCTATCTTTTTTGAAAATGGCTCTGGAAAG
This sequence comes from Scolopax mira, assembly GCA_004320125.1. Classification (NCBI taxonomy): domain Eukaryota; kingdom Metazoa; phylum Chordata; class Aves; order Charadriiformes; family Scolopacidae; genus Scolopax; species Scolopax mira. The sequence goes on from BJBW01000908.1 coordinate 146,454, forward strand.
GCACACGCAACCCGTATCCATTAAACAACACAGAGATGCCATGAATCAACCCAGAAAAAGGCAGGACTTTACTGAGATCTGTGCCAGCATCAGAAAAGCCTACAATCTATTTCTAATCAGGGCTTATTGTGCAGAAAGAACAGGTGGGAAAAATGGGGTTGATAGAGAACCACATGAACAGAAAAGACCAAGAAGAGTTCTCCCTTCTGAAACTCTTTCCTCTGTTCAAAGGTTCATGACCCTGACTGAGCCTCTTTCAGATCCAGATGTCTATGGCAAATTTTCCACAAGATATGTCAAAGGCAAACACACAGTCTTTCAACAGCTGGAGCAGCTTAACAAGGAGCAGAGTTGTTAAAATCTTTCCTTTGGCCTAGGAGGCATGGATTGAAAGTCATGTCTCATACTTCCCAGACCAATGTCCTAGTTGTTGTCTAACTGATCTCTCTTTCTTTCATTTAATAAAGCTACAATTAGTCTGTTTGAAATGGGATGCCGTTAACAAAAGAAACTAGGAACATCTTTCTCTGCCTGGTTTGTCAAACTAGCTCATAGTGAGATGTGGAGACTGACTTTCGTCAGAGAAAAGAGGGAGTAGTCTAGAGATTTCATGTGCTGGGTGACTCCTCTCATTGGAGAGCTACCAAATAAAAAAAAGGGCATTTTTGCATAGTTCCCAAACTGGTTGGAACGTTTCTCCAGTCAGATGTTCCACTACACCCTGACAAGACACTAACACTGAATACGTTAGCTCAAGACTTCTTCACAAGAGCAAACTTCTCACTAGGACATCTCCATATGGTTATGCTATTATATAGTAATGACCAAAAAAGGAAAATAATTCATCAAAGTATTTAAAAAAATAATAATCATGCTATCCTCATATTATTCTCAATTATTTTAGGTCTTATGTTTTTGAGGAAGGCTGAGTACTCTCTGCTTTCTGGCAGAACAGTTCTGCTTAATTAAAATAACATAATTTGGAACAACAGACACAGATCAAGTGATAAATGGTATAAAAATAAACCAAATCCCAAAACAAAAGAACAGACAAGGCTCATATTTGTCACTAAATCTGCCTCTTACCTCTTTCCCTTCACCAATGACATCTAGTTTACCCATTTTAAGCGTTCTTGCATTGCTCTTGTGTGATGATATCTAGATCACTTAATGAGCAATTGTCACATGGCACAGTGCAATAAGTGGTTCCCAAAACACATCAGAGAGACACCCCCTCTGCATAATATTTTAATGGAAAAATAGTTCTTTAAAAGATAAATTGTGAAAAGAACCTTACAGAAATTATTCTGAAATAGTGTGCTTGAAAAGTGAAACCTTGTTATATAATTCTTTAAACTATCTAAAAAGGTTTAAAAAAATCAGTATGTTTTCTAGATGGAGAGTCTGCAACATTGGCCAAAACCACCTAAGCAATGCCGTAGCCATTTCTTTGACTTTGTAAAAGTTACTTTCATCCCTCTTATTGCAATTTCTTTAACCTATTATTGAAAGAATAAATGTTATTCCTGAGTTATTGCCCACTCCTCAGAATTTTTAGTGGTCTCGGGGAGAATGGATTTACTCTCAAGTAATATATCGTGTGCCAACATAAAATATATTTGGATATCACTCATGTAAAATGTGAGAAATGAGATCAGAAAACTTCATATGTAATACCAAACTTCTTCAAAGGAAGGCAGACAACATTTGTGATACCTTTGTGACAATCAATAATGACAGGATGGAGGACGTATTTCTAAAGGCTTTCAGATAGCGATGGAAGGCTTGAATTTGTCCAGAAGGTATTAGACTAGGTTGTCTTGTGGCAGAAGCATTTCATCGTACACAAAGCAGCTCCTGTACCTCTTCAGCCTACACCATAACGTGTTCATACAGCCCAGAAGAAGCTTTGATTGTGTTGTGTGGGCTGACAGTCAGAAGCTACACACACGAAGGGGTGGCATGACCATGAGAGGGGGCGGTGGGTAAACAGGCACTAGTACGCAGCCATCTTGTTTTAAGCTGCTTGTGTGTGTGCAAATTGCCACCCACAGACACACAGTGAAGAGAAAAATAAGAAAAACTGCAATTTTAGAGTAAGAACCTTAGCTATTTCCCATCTGGTAGGACATGCCTAGCACCATGTAAGAGCTGATGGCAACAGAGGAGGAGGAAGCCCTCATCACTTCTTTGCAACGTGCTGGTTGCTCTTAGAGAGAGTTAAATCAGCATGCAGGCTGGATTGCATCTATTCTGATATGTCATGACATAAACTCACTGCAAAAAAGCAATCAAGAGCCATTATCTAATAGATGGATTGATCTAACGGAAGATTTTTTGGCCTAAAATTGTGGTTATTCATTCCTGTACTCCTACTATATGTATCAGCTCTACAGCATGTCTTCATTCAAAATCCAGCTCTGTCCAGCCAGAGATATCCTCTTCTCTTCTGCTGTGATTCATTTTTACTGCTTTTTGTCAATATTGAACAAGCTCTTTAAGGCTTTTGGAGCAAGTGAAGACGTGATAAAGAGAATGGCAGTTTTTCACTAATAAGCTGTCATTACCTAAATAACTGTAAATGTTGTGCTATTGCTTTCATACAATTAAAGATACTGCAATATAGACATTATTTTGCTATGCGATTTTTAAATCTTCCTCTAGCTTTTATAAGACTACCTGTCAGGTTATAATTCACAAATTCTAATATTTACTCTGAAGAAAGCCAATTAATTACACTTTACTGAAATCTTTAAATTAATGGAGTCCCTTTTCTGAAACTTTACTAATTTACAAGTTATTTGTCTGTATTTATGAAGTCTGTGGATACCCAGGTAATTTTATTTTTTAAATCCTCAGAGTCATAAAATGAGTCATTTCATAAACCCTCTTCTGTCTCATGTAACATCTATTAGCCTAAGAGAATCATCCTGATAAGAATATCTCATTATAGCACCCAAAATATATTTCCTACATTTGTTTATGTCAATGTTGGAGGAATTAAATGTTTAACATACAAATATGTGTCTAGTCTAAACATGAATAAGAAATGGCATATATTAATATTGCCACAAGACACATATAGCATATATATCTCTCTTTGACATGAGAAATATGCTTGAGAGAAGAATGTCATGAAATACTAAATACAAACTTACAGACTCAGAAATTAGATGGCAACATTATTGTTCTGAAAGAGTAAGTTAAGTTAGACAGCAATGAAAAGTTAGTTATCCTTGTACTGACAGCCACAGTACAAAACTAACATTATTTTCCTTTTAAATTTTTCTTACTTTTTAAGAAAAGAGGCAAGGCTAAGCTCTCTCTTTTGCTTTTGAACCCTTAGAAATAGCAACTCTTGTATGAGCTGCCTTCACAATGATGCTTGGGTTATTAGAGCTCCTGTTAGGGTCTTCTAGGACTCAAAGGCAAAGCAACCCACCTTCCTGCATGTCCAGGGATACTACTCAAATAAGGCATCTTTTTTTCCTTACAAATTTTTCTTTGTCCTTTGAGAATCGGATACCACTTCAAGTGAAAATAAAACAAAATTCACTTTACTGTGCTGGGGGATAGTGAAATATAGAAAAATTGTTTATGTTGAATAGGATTCAGAAGACTGAACAGGAACTGGGCAGAGCCTATTGATTTAAAACTCCAGACACAAGCCAGAGATGAAAGTCACAACCATGTTTCTAAATAATATGGGATGGAGACTGTTCTCTGCAATGCAGAGAGGTCCCCAGATGAACAGGTCCCCAGATGATACTGGGACCTGACAGCTCAATTCCCTTCCTCTCCGCAATAGCCTGGCTACATGCAGGCTGCCATTGACAGCTCCTTTTGGTTGTGTCTTGGGACTATGTAAGTTGTATGTAAGTCACCATGTCTACACCAAAACCATGCCAGGAGCAATGTTTGTTGTCTAACAGCACCTAATTCTTGCTGCTATTTTTGTAAAGCAGTAGCCCTATGGACTGAAGCTACAAGACAGGTCCTAAGCTCATCTTATGATGATGTAAATGCCACTGCCATAAATGAACATAACATCTTACTGGGAATTTTTGTAGGTGATAGGATGGGTAAATGTCAAGGTGGTTGTTAGACCTTTTTGTTTTCTTTTCTTTCAACTTCTCTCTCAACTAAAATTCTTATCTCTTGAAAAAAAACCTACTCATTGATCCTGCCCAATATGCATAAGAATCACTCAGCAAAAGAATGACATGTGTCTGGAAAAGTTATTTCGGCCTTGAACTGTTAGGATTTGGAGAGTGACAGCTTAATCAGAAGCTTAGTTTTTTTCTCCGTCCATAATTCCAGTTGCTAGCAAAAGCTGCATCGGTTGTATTGCACAAAAAAAAAGATTGACTTTCAATTTCTGTTTCTTTTGTGGCTTACAAACAATGTGCTTCTTTTAAGGAAGCTTATTTTTGCTTGAATTTCGTGAATTACAAAAATTACTTTCTTATAGAGGAAACCACAGCACTATTGATCGTGAAAGGCGGTTATTTTTGTGAAGATCTATGTAAACTCAAAGGTTACATTGTGAGATGTCCAGGTTACAGCCATTGTTGGGAGTCTGCTTTCAACAATATGGGTAAGTGCAGAAAATGTTTCTACACGCTTCCTGGAGAGGTGATGTTTTGTGCCGTTCTGAAGGAGAGCTGCTAGGAGAGCGAGAGGCATAAGAATTATCTGTTCTGAGAAGTGTTGCAGATCATGAACTGGTAATGTGCACCGGACAAACAGCTTCCTTGGTACAATACAGTTTACATCAAAATGTCATAGAATTGAGGTCCATTAATGGGCAGGAAAAAAAGTGATTTAAAAAAAAAAAAAAAAGTTTTATTCAATATTTTTGAATATTTATTTTGAATATTATTTTAAAAACATGATTAATTGAATTTTATAAAATACAAGTATGAAAAATTCAAAAGATATTTCAATTATTCCATCATGGAAAAATTGTTCTCAATCTGATCATTATTTTCCAGAGGGCAGGGAGAGGAGAGAAGATCTTTCATAAGAAAAAGAGAAGAAATCTCTTTATGTTAAAGGATTTTTCTTTCTTCTGTTTTGCCATTGATTAAAAAAAATATTGTCACAATATTAGCACTGATAATGAGCCTAAGTTTGTCAACCATAGTCATGCTATTTTCAGATTAATGAAGGAGAGCAACATCTGGTCCTTAATCAAGATATACCAGGTTTTGTTACTGCAGATCTGTATTGATTTTTGCTCTGATCTGTGACAAAAAAAATAATTAAAAATCATATCCTGGGATATATTCCTAATATCAATTATTTTAAAGTGAGTGTGAACAAACCTTTATTTTTTAATCTAAGTCTCTTAAAAAGGAAAGAATTAGGATCTTCTGATTATGAATGGAAGTTGCAAAATCAACCAAGGGGGTATCAGTAAATAAATTAGTATCTGGATAAACTTCTTGATTAAATGAATCTTGCTAAAAGCACCAGATGTGAAAAAGACAAAAGACTAATTGTCAGCATGTTAAGTAAATATTTGTCTTACTGATTACAATGAACCAGTGCTGTTAGTGGGAGTTATGTGAAAATTGTTTGTTCTTAAATTATTCTTCCTTGGTGAAAATGCTGTTTTGGTGGCATATTTTATATGCAATTATTTTGCTTATTGACATACAGTTAATTTGCCTCAGTAAAACCTTTATATTTTAAGTTGGGGGTTTTGTAGTAATTTTTCTATAAACAATATTGATTAGTCAAATATTGTTGGGATTTAATTTTAAAGCTCTACACAATGTCTAATTTGTCTCCATTAGTCGAAATTTTTGATTCATTAAATTTGTGCTAATTGCCACTGAATGTCATTTGCAACCTCAGAGGGCTTTATAATAATAAATCCAAAAAATCAGAAGCTCTTTAGCTAGTGGAAGTTGTGACATGTTCAAGACATATTGGAGATTCACAAAATTACATATGATTAAATATTCATAACAAAAAACCCCACCCTATAATAAGACCTAGCTGAGCTGTGTGAATTTAATCAACAATCTCTCATTGCTAACAATATTGAGTTTGAAAGACCTTCCAAATATATATCTTTGGTATGTCATATATTTTAAGTCATGTAATTGGAAAACAGGAAGAAAATATAAATAACTATAAGAGACTTACTGGACATGTCTATTGTTTTCTTAATGGTTTAAAAAAAAATTTAAACCATGAATATTTTCAATATTTAGAAAAAAGCATGACTTTGGTTGCAGATTTTGGCTTGTCATCTGTGTTAGTGCTGTGCAAATACCTAAGAGCACAGAAGAGAAAGAGAGGTTTGCTCTTTTAGTGGCTCCGTGTTTCTGATATCCCTTTTGTCACATCTTAGTATACAAGGAGTTTTGTTCTCCATCAAGCTCATACTGCAGGGTGAAACCTGAGTAAGGACTAGCTGCATGATTATCAGGAGTCTAAAGTCTCTATAGATCCAGTCAAAGTAGTGGTAGACTCATACCTGACTCTTTAGCCTAGAGTATTTTTCCGTCTGAACCACAGTCACAAAAGGTTCCAGTTCTCCAACCTAAATTACCCTGTTACTAACTGTCATAGCTTAACTGCTACTAATGGACCTCTGGGGGTGAGAAAAAAGGTTTGACCCAAGCATTTGTGAGGGGCAGTCAATGAAAAGGGGTGACTCAGGCTAACAATGAGGCAAGGATTTATGGCTAAAACTTGCAGCAACCTATTTTTCCAAGAATATTTGTCTCTTTTTTCTATACATCCTTTCTCTGCAAACATGTCTTGGGTCACTATGCTCAAAGGAGCCTGAAGGAGCCAGATAAAAAGCTATGTGCAAAGAGACTATGCAAGCAAGTTGTGCAAAAAGTTATAGTGTAAATCAATTGTTGGCTATCACTCACAAATACTACATGTCTAAGCTGTAATGTGCTCACCATCCTGAAGGGACACCTGAAGAGGCTTTGCTGGTCAGAAGATGCCAGTCAGGAAGGAAAGAGCTGACACCTACTCCTGGATTAGATCCTCCATGGTGATGAGTCATCATCTGTTGACTCTACCTTTCTCCCTTTAGGGTTATTCCTTTCTATATTGGTATTTTTTCTTTTGAATGCATCAGCTTGTGGTGAACACCCTCTCCCCTACCTCTACCTGCAATTGTACCCTTCTTATTTTGTATGTTTCTCTCTACAGGCTTTCCTTTGGCCTTTTTCAGAGCTCAGTTACTGGCTCAGAAATATGGGACACGTTTATACAATGGGGAAATGCCAGAAATAGGCCTGAACCATAGTAAGATCATGGGCTGAAACCATGGTGGTGGCGGTCACAGACCAAGGGGGTTATGTTTCTTTTTCAGTGTGTTAAGCTCAGAGAGGATTCAGAAGTCTTCCTTTGTTGAACAAGATATCTTGCTTTATTAGCTTTATTACAGGAAGATTACATCTGTGCTCTGGTTTTCTGAATGTAACTGAGAATAAGTATTTATCTATAAAATTCATGGTGATGTTTGGCCCTAGATATACAGTCAATATCTCGATAGATGTGTTTTCACTATCACCCTGACTCTAGAATTTCAGAAACTTCTCACTGTTGTACTATGCTCTTGACTGGTTCCCCATTTTTCATTTTCTGACATATTTCAAGCACTGCCTCAATCTTTTTGTTCCTATCTGACACCGTGACCCTTTCATTTGACAGCTTTTACAGAGGTTTCCCTGCAAATACTTTAAAACACGCGCTGTTGAAATATCTAATGGGGGAGGGAGGGAAAGAAAAGAGGGGAATGACCCTGGAAGAATAGTGGCTGCTTGTTTTATAACCATAAAGGTGATATGGGGTGACATAGGTGTTTTCTCATTCAGAGTCTAATCACAGCACTTTGTGTTAGTCATGGCAAAATGCCTGGGGTGGATTCAAAATGCCACCTGCCCACCTACTCAGCATATAAGTTTACTGTGTGTTGTGCTATTAAGTTAGCATTTTAATGACTCTGTGATGTCTAACAGGCACAGAAAACAAAGGAAACCCTCACTAGATTTCCATGTAGTGTCACATGTACGTTGAACAGAAACACTGTAGAGGATGTGTAATAGGAGTCACCAAAAAGTTCTTTGCTTTTTGTTCAACTGAATGTGCTGAGGTAATTTCCTAAACAGTATTTTTTCAAAGTTGTTGTTCATTGTTATGCGGAAATGTAAAAGCTACTACATTATGCAAAAAACATTTGTTTAATATCTAAGGTATCCATCACTGACAAAGGGGTCTGATGAAGAGCTTATTGGCATAAAAAGAAAGACTCCCATTGTTTTCAATATTACTAAGTTAATGACTACTTTAAGGCAATGGCTACCAATGACAACCAGAGGATTTCTGAAGCTGACATCTGTTCTTGGCAGAAATAAATTACTTGAATATCAATTATGGTAAATAAAACATACTGAGTTCAGAAAATTGAGATGTTATTAGCCTGATGTTGCCTACACAACTGGAACATTTGATTCAAGGAAGTAATACACAAGAAAAGAAATTACCCTTCTGTGAATCAATTATTACTATGTGTACAGTTTCTACAATGCTAATCAATTGTTAAGAAATGAAATGGAAAACATTGTGCTTTTTACAAAGTGGCACCTTCATCAGTATTCAAGCAGAGATTTTCTGGAAATAATTAGTTATTTCTAGGTGAGTCTGAATCAAAGCCCAACTCTGAATATTACCAAAGTTTGGCTGAAGACATTGTGAATATTATCTCTTCTCTTCGGGGAATAATCATGTCTGTCTTTTTATTTTTGAGCCATCTTCTCTGTCTTCAAATTAGTTTAATTAGCTCCTGCAAACTGAAGATAAAATGGTTTGCAGAGCTGTCTCATCAAAAAGCAACTTTGCTCCATTAGGTCATGAAGACCCTATCAAACGCTCATATTACTGCTCTTCTCAGAGAAAGGATTTTTTTTCCCTCCAGCAAAACCTTACAGAGAATAAACAGTCTATATATTAAGAGGGCAGGAGGAATTTTTTCAACTTCAACTTAGGGATAAAAAGATAAGTCTGTAAATCAAAAAAAGTGAGTCCACATGAACTGGAATATAACGCCACCACTCATCATGATATCACAAATTTACTGAAATTATGTGCAAACCAAAGAATATTAAATTCATTCCAGAAAAGCTTGGAATACAACTGCTGATCTTTCATCATCTGGAGCCTGGTGTGAGGTTCCTGGGCTCCCTGAACTATCACATAGAGAAAATCAAAGTCCTAAGAATGGATGTCAACATATTCTTTACAAAGCAGTGGAAGAGCCTTATCTAGTTTGTATGTGAGACTCCTTAGGATATTTGTTTATGTTAGTTTGATCCTTCTCTGCAAAGCATTTTTATTACAGATTGAGCAGGGTCTGTAATAAAAATCTTTAGTCAGATCTTTAGTCAGACTGTTATTTCACAGGACATGGACACAGGGAAATAACAGCCAGACAAATGCAGAATAATTTAGATCTAGAAGTAGCAGAGCTGTCATGGTAAGGCACTGTAGCTGAGCAGTTAAACTGTATTAAATAGTGTGTGCCATGCATGAAGATCTAGGACTAGTAAAAATGAGTCTAAAGAAGTATTAGACGAGACAGCTAACATCCAAATGGCTAAAGTTGTTAGAATTCTTCCCAACTCAGTTTTCCAAAATTGCAATCCTAACTTAGATACTAGATCCTAAATTACAGTCCTTAGTGTCAGAATGTACCTAAAGTTACTGGGAACCTCGCTTGGCACCCAGAAGTTCCCTCAGTGTCTTGAGGCTATGGCTTCTCTCACCAAGCAAATGAGGCACCCGCTTGCCATCCAGCTTTACACATCACCTGAAAGTGAGCCACATGAAAGGTCCAGGGCAGTGCATAAGAGCAAGTACCAGGCAGCATACCTCATGTTACAGGGTCTCTGCTTCAGAAATACTTCAGTTCCACCAACAATCACAACACAAATTATGTCACTTTGAAAGAAAAATAACTAACCAAGGAAGGCATGACATGGTTTCCCAGTCCTCTTGCAGCTGTGTGAGAGTGTTTCTTATGGGAAATAAATGTCAGGTTTGCCTTTGCCAATTGAAGGTTGAAAAGCACTTGTCAGTGACAGAATATGTTATGTATTATTTTATGTTCTCAGTATAATCAAAAAGTAGAATGGGAAAATTAATGCAGGAAGTCTGTGCTGGCAGCTAGACCTATTCATGGGAGAGGGGAAAGATGCAGATGTGGGCTCTTTCTCTAAGTCATCTTCCTGGCATGGCTACATCAGTGAAGCATGAGGAGGTTTTAAAATTTGAAACCCCTGTGGTGGAGAATGCTTGGAGTTTACTGCATTGTTTTGGAACAAGATCTACATGATATTTCACAAGCTAACACAACCACAGTATCACTGCAGTTTCCCTTCCCCTGTCCACAGTGTGTCTGCATCCAACTCCTGCTTCAAAGGGATTTAGCCATCGGCCAATTCCTTTGATTCTTGGAGGGGATGGAGGAATGATCTTTGCACTGCTTGGGCTTAATTTTGGAGCATAGGGGATCCACTATGTCAGTAAGTCAGCAAGGCAACAGATGTGAATCATCTGAGGGGGATTTGCTCCTAGCACTGTCAAAGCATGGAATTAGCCTTGCAGGCTTGTGGGATTCTGTTTACTTTGAATTTTGGTTGTGTTTCATGTTCAGATGAAACACTGGAACAAAGGCAACTCATCTGAAAGAGCTGAAGGCTCATCTGCCTGTTTTGATCTCAGATTACATCATTGGGCTCACTTAGTTTTCCCTCACAACAAAAACCAGCCAAATGCCACCCAGTTGCAACCTTTGGTCAGGATGAGAGTTGTGGGCTTTGACATATACTCACTAGACCTGTCCCGAATTTCAATTTCTTTCTATTCTAGGTATTTTAATATCTTTGGCAGCCTTTTTTTCTTAATGCCTTCATCTCTTCTTTCATCATACTAGAAAGTGCATTTGCTTGCTCCCTCCCACTGCATTCATCACTGTAGGGGCCTCCAGTGCATTCCCCTGTCCTGGGTGCCCTGTCAGGGGGCAGCCCCTGCCCATCCACCCCCAGTGCCCCAGACCTTCTCCTCAGTCCACTGCTCATGCATGCCCCCCCAAACTGTCAGTGTCACTTCAGAGTTCATCCATCCCACAGCAGGGCAATCACCTTGACATGTCTCTCCTGCAATTCCTCCATTTTCTCACCCATATATCCTGCCAGAGACCAAGAGATGGGACTTTTTGTCATCTGGGGAGGATGGGAGAGTGGTGGTGTGTGTGAAAAACCCTGCAGAGCCAGCCTCCACTTGGAGGTGGCATGTGAAGGAATTTCCTTCATAAATTGGTGGGCATGGGCACATCCCCCTCACCATGAATACCCAGTCTCATGAACTTTCTGTAGCAAAAGATAGACCCTGGCACAAATGTGCCCCAATTGCTTCAGGTCGTTGACACACTGCCAGCTCCTCCAGATCTTTTTGCTGAGGCTTTGGCTGCACATGTGTCCTCAGCTCTTCCTCTGTCTGAGACCCAGCCAACTCACTCCACCTTCTCACCCTGGCCCTGTCCATGCTGTACATGCTTACCACCTGGAGGAGGAAACTCAGTGAGGAAGAGGGGTTCGTAATGACTTCTGCTCCCTTGTCGCTCATGCCTCCAAGCAGTACTTTGTCCCCAGTTCCATGGATGCATCCTAGGACAAGTGGGTGCTCTCAGAATTCTTCTGAGTGTCACTTGCCAGCTCCTCTGCCACTGATGTCTGAGACCTCGACTCTCGCACTCCATTTTTTTTTCATTCACTGTCCCCCATCTGTTTTCACTAGCTATCTGTTTTCCTTGTGTTTCATTTTTTATTGTCCTCTCCCACTCAAGCACAAGGCACAGCATCGCCTACAGGATTTACACAGCTCTGAAATAATTTCATCCCAGACTGCGTTCTGTAACTGCAATAATAGACAATTTCTTCCAAAATAAGGTAAAGCCCTTCACAAATATGCAGGCAAGTCCTTTGTCTGCACATCCCTTTGGTTTGAACAACAACATGCACCTTTGTGTACACATTGGAAAGAATGTTTATTTTCATTTAATTTCATGAAGAAACATAACTGTTTTTAATGGAACATAACATTGCATATAAGATGTTAAACAGTGACTTTACTGAGGTTACTTTAATCTTTAGTTTCTTAATAAGTACAAGAAAAGCTGTGAAGTCACATTATTATTATTTTAAAATAGAGGCTTCACAAAGTTTAATAAAAAATTATCATTCCCATGTCTCCTTTTCCTTCTTTTTCCTATTTTCAATTTGATAGTCAAATATTTGAATTATTCACAAGGCAGAATACATAAAACGTGTAATAAAATTTAGGATTCTGTTATGAAATAAAAGAAAACAAATTCTTATAACTAGTTATAAAATTTTTATAACTATGCTTATTTTGTGTTTTAAAAATACTATCCCATGTTTCATACCTAATATGTTGTTAAGTCTACAGAACCTTATAAACACTTCAAAGTTAAAAATAAGCTGTTGCTTTTTCTTTAATAATACTTCACATCTGATAGCACTAGAGCTGTCTGAAGTGCTACACTTACACAGCTATGAAAGTAGAAAGTAAAACCCAAGAATTTCTGATCTTTTGGCCTATTCATTTTGTGTTAGAATTTTCATTTTGATAAACTAGGTTTACATTTGGATTGTGTCTTGGTCTCCATGAAATTCTCATCTGTGTGTTCATGTTCCTGCATTCATGTAAATCTGCCATCTCCCATTTTTGAGTTTCCCAACGTGGTATTTCGAGCAATCAATCAGTGTCACAAATAGGAGCTACACAGAGCTTTAGTTTGAAGGTGGCTTTTAAGGAATTTTAAGGAATTTTGAAAGTAACATTTCAAAAACATGAGTGGGGCTTGAATCCTAATACTGGATTGATTTTGACTTTTTAATTTAATTTTGCATGAATTAAGCACAAGGTGAGAATTTGACAGAGACTACAGAGACCAGTTTAGCATAGGTCTGGAAACCTATAGGTTTGCAGATGGCCCTGCCTCACATGTAAGCTCTTCTGTATTCCTGAAAGGTGCTCCATTAAAAATGAAAGTCCATTCAGATGGGAGGTAGATACCAAGAGCAGACTGAGATTAATTGACTATACAAGAGAGTATCTGGAGAGTCTGAGGAGAGTTTGGAGATTGCAGGGAAGAAAGGTCTTAATGAGGAAAGGTGTCTTCCAAAAGGCAGACCAGGCAGATCTCTGGTAATGAGGAATGCAAGCGGAGCCAATGCAGGCAGATGACTGCCATCAGGACGGAGTGGAAGCTCATCACAGGTCCAACTCACACAGCAGCAGCAGCAGCAATGAACACAGATGCAGCAGGAAGCTTTTCATAAAGCCAGAGACTAGATCCCACAAGCCCTACGCTGTTGAGCCAGACACACCAGAGGGAAAGGAAGGCAGACCTTAGGCAGGACAATTATTGTTTCTATTGTTATCACAAAAGGAAGTTCATGTGATGAAATTATATTGACAAAAATAGTTTAACCAAGGTTAAATTACATTCCTAATCTTAACTATCTTCCCCCTTTCCGACAACCTTTTATTAAAATCAAACACTGAGACACTAATTTGCATGTGATTCATGCAGGTCTTTTCTTCTTTGCCTCTGATTTTTATTCCCACACAGACAGACAGAATACTGCTTATATTGATATAATTGGAAACACTGCATTGATTTTGGTGGGAGCAGCATCCAGCACAGCATAAGTGGGTTACTGAATTTCCATTGTCACTATTCACATCCAGTATCATGCAGGCCTATAACAGGAGCACAAAGTACCATATGACAATTATAGCATTAAAGAGCAGTACATTGGAATCACATCCAAATTGTCAGCCTTAGTGTAAAGCAGTGCTTAAAGGCAAAACTGCTTTGTTGCAGACAAATGCTTAAAAAGTAGAAGTAGCTGGGTGATTTTCTTGTACAATAATGTATGCAATGTCTGATTCTGTGTAGGAGACCATCAGGAATTATCTAAATCATCATGTTCACTGTAGTTAGGGTTTCGTGTAGTTCAAATTAATATAATTCTTCTTTGAAGCTACCATGTGAGTTCCATAAACCTACATGGCAACAATGCTTGGCTTTCAAAGCACTTTCATAAAACAGCTGTAGAGAGTCCATTTCAAGCCACGGAAATGAATAGTTATTTTGACAGACAAGGCAGTGATGTTGAGATACTAAGGACTACTTTCCACATCATTAACCACAGCCTTTCCTCCTTGCTGGAGTAGCTGGTAAAAAAGGGCAGGCCACGTTTTGTCATGACAGCTTCTCAACAGCTCTTTTTGTAGGATATTAATCATTAATGTCTTTTCACCTTTCAAAAAAAATGATTTTTGTTTGCATAATGGGCCAAGTATAATGTTCTTCAAACTGGCATACTATGATAGACAACTAGATTACTGAAATGTATTGAATTGGAGATTAGGTATTTTAACTTTCCAAAAGCTTCAGCTAGTCCAAAATCTAACCACCTTCTCAGACACAACCTCAGTTTACCTGGCAGTCAGCGTGGACTCCCCAGTACACCTCTTCTTAATACAAAAGATAAAATTAACAATCCTTGTGGACCTTCAATGGGATCACTGAAATTATCATCAGAGCTCATGAAAGCTTTCCAAGAAGCTGAATCAAACCTGGAGTGCTTTATGATGAAGGACAATCCATCTCTTAATCTAAGGAATGAAGAGCAAAATTCCCATCTTTGACCCTGTCACAATAAAGGATGGAGTGTTGAATTTGGAAAGGCTTTATATTCTGACATGTTTTGAAGTACTGACTGCACTCACACATTGGTCTTGTCTGCACAAAATTCAAAGCAGGCATGAAAGTGGATCACTATCTTCCAGTCATTTTCCATCTGTTTGCTTGAATTGAATTTTTTCTCAAAAGCTGTATATTGGTTGCAGAAAAACCTCAGGATAGGATAGGTGCACCAGGATATATCTGTGCGTGCTTCATCCCATTTTCATATGGCCTGATCAGAATGACCGGCTCCATGAACAGGCACTTGAACCTACACTGAGACTCCAAAGGCAGTCCCAAGCTAAGACTGAATCTGAACCTTATACATCTATAGTAAGGATGGAGCATGAGGAAAGTATATTTTGACAGCAGGCTTTGGCCTGCTATTTAAGTCCTTAGAGATCTTTGGAGGAAGCAGCACACTTGTCTATGGAGCTCAGCACTAGATAACTATAAAGACAGACAAGGAACGAAATAGCAACCAGAGGTTCCATATGAAAACTGAACAACGTGCTCAGCAAAACAATTGCATCATGAAATCACTGACATGAAACAAATGTATTTTGTTATATTTATTAATATAAGAACTTGGTTGCCAGAATGAGATCTCAGAGGATGATAAATGGGTTGTCTTCTTTTTTTTTATTGAGTATAGTAAAGTTAGTTTTGTGGGCTTAGAAGATGAACACAGGAGATCTGAACTCCATTAATTTCCTGACTATTATAATGGTACAAATAAACAGAATTTTCTACAGCAGGGAACCAACTTGACAGAAGGGTTGAATCTACTGGGATATGAGGGTACTGATTAAGAAGATATTGCAAACGTTGTTTGTCTACATCCTGGCTGAAAAAGAAATGGATAGAAAAGAACATTTGGTACCATTTGAAATATTAACTTTTAAAGGTCCCACAAAGTGCTGCAGTTCTTAAGGAGTATAAAACAAAGACTTACTGTTATAAGCAGTTTGGGATTTATTTCAGTAAAACATTTTCCATCTGCAGAACTTCACAATTTTCTCACAGGGAAGATTTCTTTTTCTTTCCTTTTAACAAAGATTTGGAAATAGATGAAATTTAAACTGATAAGTTTGTAGTTGATAACTTTCATTTAGAACTTTCTATTTAGAACTGCATGATATAAGATAGTAGGAGCATAACTGTAAGTTAATTATGATAACGTATTTTTTAAACACAGAAAAAATAAGAATTCTCAAAGTGTTTGAAACAAAATATCTAAGTTAACATAAATTCTATTTCCTGAGGATTTTAAGTTATAAAAAAAAATGTCAAAACTAATTTACATACTTTGTGGAGATGTCAAATAAATACAAATAATCAAAAAAAATACAGGATAGGAAAGAGTTTTCCATCAGTAGCAACCATACTCCTAGCAGCATTCCCCAGAGCTCCTAAATGTCAGCTCTCAACTCCAACATTTATTTCTATTTAAAGACGAAAAACTTATTTACAGTATTTTTAGAGATTATAGGTATGCATTAAGCAGAAACAAAACACAAATATGGAAGTGCTTACTTACGGGATCAATATTTGAATATCCAGGACAGAAATCTCATCCAGCCACGTGTTGACACTCTGATTTCTGAAACACAAACTGCTATTATTTTCTAGTACAACTACTATGGCATTATCCTACTAAGCAACATTTACTCCCAGGGTTATCATCTGAGACAAGGCCTCAATGGTGTGCCTTCCCCATGTGCATTCTTGACCTGCTGGTATAAACAGTAGCTTGTGATCTTTACACGGCCAATGCACTGCAGAAGTACCTGGGATGGTGACTTCACCACAGAGCACAAAACTCAGGTTGGCAGAATACGACTGGATACTTGAAAACAAACTATTGAGATTGTTCTTCAAATTTTTGTGCAAGTGAAAATGTGAAAAAAATATAGGAAATGTGAAAAAATAACTAATGTTTTCAATCTGGAGTTGCAAGCCTCAACATGCTGTGAACAGTTTTGAGAGCTGTGAACAGTCTCTCTGTCAATAGAAGATGAAGGGTGGGAATGCAAACATTTTCCTATCCCTGCCACTGTAATCCATTCACAAGCACAACACAAGCAAGGTCATAGCTCCCTCAGCCTGGTCACAAACCCGTCCTGTCTTTTTCTACAACATAACTAGACAAAGAATGGTCCCATTCCATCTGTCTATTGCAAAGTCAGGCAAGAAGACTGAAACAGTTGAGACACAGGGAGAGGCACAAAATATTCCTTTCCATTTTTTTCCAGACTACATGGATAGGTAAAATATTTGAGGCAGATGGGAACCCTCCTGACTGGTAACTTTTTAAACTGCTGTCCATATGAACAGCAGGATAAACAGTTGCTTGATTATGGGCAGTATACATTACAAGGTTTCTTATTCAAAGGAAGTAGATTAAGAACACAAAAGAGCTATCACTCAAATACAGATTACAATGCATGCTGCACATGCATTATACATATCAGTGGTATGCCAGTGAAATACAGAAATCTGAACAGAAGTGTTTATTCGTTCAATTCTGAGAAAAAATAACCAGCACTTTATTACTAATTACAAAGTGACCACATGACAAAAAAGAATTATATGCATCTTTTCCACCTGCACTTTAAGTTATAGGGCAGAACAGTCCAGTTGTTGCTGACAAAAAGAGAAGGAGGTTACACAGAAGCCATGAACAAGCGTATGATTTTTTTTTAGAAAAACAATACAACAAGCTCCACAGCTATAGAGACTAGGAGGAAGTGGGGAATGCTCCATAACTGATTGTATAATTTATTTTCTTGCTGAATCTTTCTACTCACTTATCAGGAATACTGTTATTTCTAAGGTTTATTCATACTCGCTGCCTATTCAGTTCCACCCAGTTTTATCACTCTTGTTTATACAGCACATTCTATAAGAATTACAGATACTGCATGGTCCCACAGTTCATATCATATATATCAGCATGGCTGACTTAATAGTTTCCTGTGCTTGAAATGTGATATTAATTTTGAATTGTAATAGTCCAAAATAAGTATATAGATAAGATCTTTATGATTAAGAATATCTCAAGCTCATTGTTGTTACTGGTATTGTTCTTATTTATGGGCTTACAGGATTTGATCAAGAATGGGAGAAGCATCCTATCAGTATTTTAGGTTCTACTAAATTGTAGAGTTGAAATGTAGAATGGATTTGTAGAAATGAAAGTAAGTATATGTTTATTTTATGTACATTAAGAAGCATAAGACCAGATCAAATTATTGGCTGGTGTATATATATATCTAAATCAGTACCGCTGTGACTGAACATCTGCTTGAAGACCTTAAACACACATGCCATGCTTAAAAACCTTGCAACGTTACTGGATAGATCATTTGCTAATACCAAATCAAGTTCTACCCTTTCTCATAATGAACTCTCATTCTCTGTATAGAGGTGTCTTGCACTGGCTCATGGATCTTTCTACCTCTAACATGCTTACAGTTAACAAAATCTTCCCAGAAGGAGATATTAGGCTAGATAATACATCAAAACCCATACATCAAGAAACAGTGGGAATAAAGATAATTTTATATAGTTAGATTTAGTTATAAATTGTAATGAGAGATTAAGACATAACTAAAGACTTGGATTGATAGGAATGAGTTGTGTAAAAGAAGCTCTGATGACTTTATTACTAATGAAATACATTTGCAAACATGGGAATCATGCAACATACTGTAGAAGGCAAATAATCAAAATTCTGTGATAGCTCAAAATGCACTTCCTTTCAATGAGTTTACAGAACATCACACTTAAAAATGTGTTATTTTTGTTTACAACAAATCACCACTAGGTTGTAAATTTGAGGAAGCAGTAAATATTTACTTCATATATCGTAATGAGATATTTAGCAGATAGATTGGACTTTATGGGATGATAGCCATATCCAAGGGAAAGAATGAATTAGTGATTTCTTTTATTATTTATTAATTTTTATTTGTTGATATTTGGTTTTCAAATGCCATGGTATCATTCCAGGAAGATGGCACTTTTTAACTATACAAGATGAGAATAAGATCTTTTAGCTGCCAGATGATAAGTTTATCTAAAAACATTCTCACAGAAACTGAAGATACTTTTAACTACATTCAAATTGCTAATATGAAACATTCACATGATTGCCAAGATAACAGAGACTACAGCAAGAAAGTAATTAGTATTTATGCAGGCATACAAAGAATATGAGGAAGGCACGTAATGCTAAGTGAATCAGCATCAATACTGAAGTTCATTAGTTATGTTACAATCCAGTATGTATTTAAACTATGTATTATTTTAGAATATCAAACAAAAAATGTAAGACAAATTTGTTTTGTAAAAGATCTTAGAATTGGTTTCATAAAAATGGTTTCTTTGTTTAAGGTTGTGCTTAGATATACTGCAGAAATAAGCTTATGACATCTACTCTGAACTCTTCAAGATTTGTTACAACTCAACTGCAATTGCCCATCATTGGGTCATTGGGAGAAAGAAAAGATTTGGTTACACATGGACATCAGTTCATATCTACCAGTATTGCGTGTCCAAACTGTCAGTTCAGACTGGCAGTCCAGAACATTTCCTGCTGAAGAATTACACCTATCAGCTTCTCAAAGTTTATTTGTGAAACTTTCTGACATTGAAAAAGAATGCAATGATCTCCAGAGAAGGCAGACTTTTTTTTTTTTTTTTTGCAGACAGAAAGCAATAAATCATTTTACAATACTTATTCAGAGCTCTTTAAAATTATTTTGTATATTCAAAATAACCAGTAGGCAATGTTAGCCTGTAAGTTTCTCAAAGCAGATGTCAAATCCTCTCCTATATTCTCCATCATACAATGAAAGAACTGGTATAATCAATCCTTCTATCTTTCTATACAGAAAAATACTTCCATCTAACAGCTTAAAGGTATTCAGCTACTGTTGTAATCTTCCAGGCAAACCAACACAGGAACCTTATAATACTAGAAAGTGTATTGAGTTTATGTCCAGGTGTTGACAGTGGAGGTGGGAGCTGCAGGAGTGGCTTCTGTAAGAAGAAACTAGCTGTCCCCATGTTGGTCAGTACCAGTTCCATACATCTCCAAGACAGACCCACTGCTGCCCAAACCTGAGCCTATAAATGACATTGGTGGCACATTTGTGATAATATATTTAAGAAAGGGTAAAAATGATATGGAATAGCTATGGAAGAGAGGAATGAGAAAATGTGAGAGAGTGAGGAGTGAGAAAATGTGAGAGTAACAACCCTGCAGACACCAAAGTCAGAGAAGAAGGAGAGGGAGGAGGTGCTCCAGGCACTGGAGCAGAGATTCCCCTGCAGTCCATGGAGAAGATTATGGTGATGAAGGTTGTCTCCCTGCAGCCCAATGAGGACAGCGGTGGAGCAGATATCCACACTACAGTCCATTGACGATCCTATACTGCAGCAGGTGGATATGCCCTGAAGGAAGCCGCAACCTGTGGATATGAGCCCACACAGGAGCAGGCTCCTGTCAGCAACTATGACCTGTGAGAGACCCAAGTTGGAGCAGTCTGTTCCTGAAGGAACCCGTCCTGAAGCAAGTCTTGAAGAACTGCAATTAATGAAGGACTGTATCCTGTAGAAAGGACCCCATGCTGGAGCAGGGGAAGAATGTGAAGAGGAAGGAGCAATAGAGACAAATTATTGTGAACTGACTGCAACCCCAATTCCTTGTCCCCCTGCTGGCACATCCATCCTCACCCCTCCATCCTCCATCTCAAGAACAAAGAAAAGTTGGGAGTAAAGCAATGAAGTTGAGCCTGGGAAGGGGACATGAGGGGGAGGTACTTTTAGTTTTATTGTTATTACTTACTATCCTACTCTGTCATTAGTTAGCAATTAATTTAATGAACCTGACTTATGTCCAGTCTGTTTTGCCTGTGACAATAACTGGTGAGCAATCTCCCTGTCCTTATTTTGACCCATGATCTTAACATACAAATGAAGGCAATTTAAGTTATTTGTAAAAATTATAGAGAAACACAATATTTATTGTGAATCCCTACTTCCCAGGAAATGGCTGGACATCATCTGCTGATGGGAAGTAAAGAATATATCTCTTTTTTTCCCCCCCTTTTCTTCTGTGCACCGCCTTTGCTTTTGCTTGATTAAACTGCCTTTATCTTGACCCATGAGTTCTTTTCTGTCTAATTTTCTTCCCCCTACCTGTTCTGCTGATGAGGGGAGTGATAGAGTGGCATCGTGGGCACCTGGCATCCAGGCAAGGTGAATTCACCACATTATCATATATAACTTTAAGGATTTTGTCAGGCAGTATTAAACTACAGGGAATTAATAAAATAGTTGTATAAATCAAGTGAACAATATATTTAATTCATGCATTGCATTCTTGCTGTTATTAATAGGAATTACTCATATGTATCAAAAGAAACAGAGAGTCTAATTGACCTGTCCAGATTCAATAATTTAAATTCAAATCCCATCATATGTATCTCTAGTGTCTTATTCATTCTACCATCCCAAATGGGATTAAACATTATAAGGAAGGCCTCGGACGTTAAAAGGAGTCTAGACAACAAGTGTAAGGTAGATACCAAACTTTAAGATGAACAGAGATAGGTGTGGTGAACACCAAACTTAGTTTTAAATCTTGAAGCTGTTCATATTCTACTGCAAAATGCAATACAAATGAAATGTGAGAATTTTTTCTGCCTTCAAATTACCACTACATACTATGTATTCTCTGATTTCATTTAGCCCTTTGAGTACAAAACTGGAGTTTTTCTAAAACTGGCCAGAGAAGCCACAAATTAGAACTCAAAAACATATGGGTTTTTTTTAATGTTTTTTTAAATCATATTGAAATTACTGAATTACTTCTGTTCCCTTCATTTACCTCTGACTGCAGATGACAACAGAAAGCAACACGAGTTTTGTAGACAGAGAAGAAAAATAGCCTTCTTTTGAAAAACTTCAGCCAAAAATATAATTTGAGAAAGATGTAGTTTTCACAGGGAAACAATGGAAGCAAGCATATATTAAAGATAAGTAGATTCTAAAGGACAGATTTAATGTATTGCCACTTCCTGAACAGGAATAGGCTCATATGCATTTTTTTCTCAAACCTGTCTAAACTTCTTTTAAAGGACTCTGTCTTGGGTGTTAAAAAATGGCAATGAATCATGTCCAATTGTTTCCAAGCAACTCTGGTGCCCAGGAGTACTCTGATGCAGGTTTATTACTTTTTGTATAAATGGGAACCCTGCTTTTTAAAATGCTTATTCTGGCTTTTACTAGAACAAGAAGCTAATGATACTAGAATAAGCTAATAATTAAAGGCTTTCAGTAGTCCAAAATATATTTCACTGTTGAACACCTCTTTCATCTTTCTGACAAATAAGCACAAGTTTTTAATGCAGAACACTAGTAACAAAAATGTAGATTCCTTCATCTGAGCTGTGTAATTTTACTTAGCTGTGTTTCCTGGGGCACATACTTTCCAAAAGAAAACCTTTTTGTTCATTTTGACTTTGTCAAGAAAAATAAAGCCATTTTAAAAATTAAAAAAAATATGGAAAAATGGCAGAACTCAAACAAACTCTTCCCAAATAGAAAATCAGGCTTTCATTATCACTGAATTCACAGAACTGAAACAATTGTTCTTATGGAATGGTCACCTGCTCGAGTGGGTCCAGAGGCACGAAGATGATTAGAGGACTGGAGCATCTCCCATATGAGAACAAGATGAGGGATTTGGGGGTGTTCAACCTGGAGAAGAGAAGGCTCCAGGGAGACATTATTGCAGCCTTCCATCACTTAAAGGGGTCCTATGGGAGAAATGGGGAGGGACTCTTTATCAGGGAATAATAGGATGAGGTGAAAAGGCTTTAAACTGAAAGAGCATAGATTTAGATTAGATATGAGGAAGAAATTCTTTACTGTGAGGGTGGTGAGACTGTGGAATGGTTGCCCAGAGAAGTTGTGGATGTCCCCTCCCTGGAAGTGTTGGAAGCCTCCAGGTTGGATGAAGCTTTGATCTAATGGAAGGTGCCCCTCCACCTCCCTGTTGGACCAATCGACTAGAACAGGAGAGGCTGAAGCACCATAATCCCTACACTTCTCCACAGTCTTTGCACCAAAAAGTTTCCCATAACCTGTGATGGTCTTGCCATGAGGCTGGCTGCACAGAAAAAAGCTGACTCCCCACCCTTCCTGCTTTATATCCTAAAGATTATAACTGTATGAAATTTTTCTTCATCATCAAGATGTGGAAAAGTAGAACTGAAGAGAGATGTGCTTGTTCCCATCCAGCCAGGCATAATCCTTGTGCAGAGATTTAGCACTAAGTATCACAGCTAGCTTTGTTGTGAGGATATAACCCAGCTGTAAAGCTGTTTTGCTGACTGCTTCTGTGGGAAGAATGCCATGGCTCCTATTTTGCAATGGCCAACATAGAATCATAGAATTGTCTAGATTGGAAGGGACCTTGCTGATCAGGGCACCTTTTCAGTGGCTGCCCAGCAATGTTCCAATGACTTCTTTGGTGTTGATGTCTAATCTAGACAAATTTACCTCGGAGAGCTGCCTCCACTTGCAGGTGAAATACTTTTGCTCACCTTGTTTTTTCCTACTACAAATATAATCCAAAATTAATGATACAAAGCTGTTGTCCAAGCCCCTAGATGAAGATCTCATCAACAGATCAAAAAGGAAACTGATCCAAAGGATTTTAGGTCTTCTCAGGAACAAAGTCTCAATGACATATAGATATAAGGGAAATTAAATTAGATTATCTGTAGCAAACTGGAATTAATCAGATTATTTCACCATTTCAAAATGAGTTCTTAAGTTCTTAGCATTTTGACTGTGTGATGCACACATTAGAAGAAAATGTATATTTCAAATAAAGGATAAAGTCAGTAAGTACTTCTTTGAGGATAGCTAGCTATTCAAAACAAGATGGAGCTGTTTGGCTCCATCTCTAAGCAGATACTTCTTTCCAACATGAAGCCACATTTATCTCATTATAGGCTGAAAGACAATCATATGAAAAATAAACCTCTGTTTTAGTGAGAGTCCATATTAACCTCATTTTCATGACAATAGTTACTAGGCAAGAAAGACTGTGACAATCAATCCTTACCTTAACTCATTTTTTCCTAAATTCTCACTTAAAAAGCTGGTTATTTCAAATACTTTTCCCTCTGGAATTTTAGGTATCTGTAAACACATTCATACTTAGAAAGTGGTTAGCAATGAGTTAAATAGCCAGGAGGATTACTTAGATCCTTCTGCATTCCAGGGAAATAAATGTCTTTTCTATCAGCTAGGAAATACTGTAATTACCTGTATCTGCCACAGGAGTATTTAAACCCTGTGATGAAACAATGCAGAATTTTTCAAGTGGTAAGACAAACACCATTGTTATTTTGAGAACTGACCAAGGAAAAAAATAAAAATTGTATGAAATTTGCAATATTTTGAGACTTTTTTTCTTTAAAAAGCTCACACTTACTAAATAACTAAATCAATACTTTCCAACATTTTTTTCTATGCTTGTAATTGTTCTTTCAGATGTATAAAATCACCTGTTATCCATTCTGATACAATGGGCTGATTTGGGAAAACTGGTTATCTATAATGCATGAATGTTTGTTTTATGAAATTGCAACGTCATTGACAGACTCTATATGCAGTAAAGTCAGCCCCAGGCTGCAAAAAGAATTGAGAAAAAAAAAAAAAAGAAAAGATATCATTATAATTGACAGTGGAGCTGTGCCAGGCCTTTTGGAATATTGAACAGGAATGCTTGATTTAATAAAAAAATAGAGGAAAACAATTTCACCAGCTTCATCTGCCAAAAGAAGTCAATATAAACTAAGAAAAATACAAAATGGAACAGTATGGATCAAAATGGCAATAAAAAATGGAAATTGGGAGAAAAGTGGGAAACAAGCGTCAAACTTTTTTAAATAGAAAAAATGTTGGATTATGGGACAAAGGTCAAAGAAATCAGATGAAAGATAAGGTGATAACACGATAACATCTCAACTTTCAGAGGAGTTTTCATGAAGGAAGAGACCTAAAAGAACTAGTTCAGAAAACTGATTGGACACTAGCATCTGTCAGGAGGAGCAGTCCACAACAGTAGAGAAAGAAATAGGTGCTGCTGTGGCTTGTCTCTCTTTATTTAACCAGCTATACCCCACAACTGAAGCTCAAAAAAGAGATGGATTTAAGCTACCAGGAAGATTGAAGGAGCTAGTGTGAAGTTTAGTGTCTCAACAGTTTTGGTGGCCCTCTTTTCAGTTTTTTGACTTTCATGCAAATCACGGATCTGGAAACAGGTAGGATTAACCTGTGTAATGCTATACCACTCAAATTAAGTGTTCTGGGCTAAGACACTCATATAAGTTCTGGACAGTCACCAATATAGAGAGATGAGAAACTCTTGAATGAGATTCAGCCTCTCTACATTGGCCCTCTGTGATGAGTTGCCTTCTGAAATTGTCCGTGTCTCCCCATTAACTATAGAAGGTAAGCAACTAGATAATGTGATTTCACACAGAGGAACTCCCTACAAAAGAATGGGCAAAATTACCTGAAATATGTATTCAGATTTGGAGAGATTTTAGCACAAAAGGAAGAGAGCCCTGGCATGGGTCCATCACATAATTAAGCAATGGTCCTGCCAAAACCAAACAGGAAGTAACTTGATTATCAGAGGCGCAGATACTTTTTATATGTTTGCATATCACATTTTATAAATGTCTGCATTATCAGCCTTAAAGGACACACTAAATCATTCTTCCACACAACCATCAGTTTTAAAGAAAGCAGAATTACTAAATATTCTACAGTGTGGATTCAGATTGCTATTATTCTATAAAATTTAGGACCATTCATTACATGCTAGCTTTAAAAAGCAGCTGCTTTCTGATTGTCATAGGGTGAATCAGATGTCAAAGTGGTTTAAGTTTGACTCAGAAGATTCAGAAGAACTAAGTCAGTAGGCATGTAGAAAAATTATTGTTTCCTATCTGCACATATGCAGGAGGTACCTGAAAGTCCCTGAAACTGAATCTCTCTCATCTAATATTTTTTTTTCAAAATTTCAAGAATGTTTATGGAACTGAAACTTTTGATCTTTACAGTTCTTTTCTTTCCTTGAAGTTGGTTCAGGGGAAGGCCATTGTCTCCCACTTATAATTGGTCTCTGGTGTACTAAAGTCTGAATGAACCTGTTCCAAATCAAGGGAAAGAAAATGTAGAAGTAAAATACCTTAGTTGTTAGATACTTTGTATGTAAGAAAGTCAGCAAGTTGCACTTGATATTTCTTTCTGGACTGTTGCCTTTTCCCTGAAGACACATGAAACGGGACACTGACTTAAACAGATGGTTGTTGTCTCTGAATTATTTAACAGCTAAATCAATGAGAATCTTCTGCTGTGATGAGAGAAAAGAGTGTGTTGGAAGCTTTCCTCCTCCTCCTCCTCCTTCTCTGCCTCCTTCTCCTGTTAGAAATGGCCAGGAACATAGTCTGTGATTGACAGCATCAAAGCCTGCAGGGGAGGAAGTGGAGGATGAAAAAGTGAAAACTGGATTCTAAAGCTACCAAGGAAGAGACATCACTACACAAGAAATATGTTTATACCCCTCAAATGCTATTGCATCCAGTTTAGTACACATCTGTGATTACTAAATATGGTCAATGGGATAGGAGGATAAAAACAAAACAAAACAAAATAAAACACTCCAACAAACAAAACACCAACCAAGCTAGATAGCTTGTATAACCTATAGCTACATAAGATATACTCAGGTCTCATTTTTCAAATTCTATGAGACCCCAGACTAAATACTTTGAGCCATGAACTCTGCTTTGGGATAGTTCACAGACAGTATCTCAGGACAAACACTGGAAGAATGGATTTCTCCATGTGCTGCCTGTTATTTTGAGTGGCAAGTGTATAACCCATTGCAATGGCCAAGCGAAGTCCTACTGTAACAAGAAGGAAAGATCCTCACTGTCTGTGCCATCAGGTTTGTAAAAGCTTGCAGAATCTTTATGCAAACCACACGCACCACAGGTCGGATTGCCCCTCTACCCCAAATTTCCAATCTTCTCATTTTGAAAACAAACCTGAAACCTTGAACAGAGCCAGAGAGACAGAACCTTCTCCCCAGTCCTCCAAATTTGCTTTACTGGTCGAAACCGTGGAGGAAAAACACATATCCCTTTTTCGGGATCAGATCTGTCTGTCACAGCTGGCCAG
This sequence comes from Scolopax mira, assembly GCA_004320125.1. Classification (NCBI taxonomy): domain Eukaryota; kingdom Metazoa; phylum Chordata; class Aves; order Charadriiformes; family Scolopacidae; genus Scolopax; species Scolopax mira. The sequence goes on from BJBW01000908.1 coordinate 173,548, forward strand.
CTGCGGCCCGGCGGGGCGGGGCGGGGCGGCGGGCGCTGTCCGTGGTGCTGAAGCGCCAAGGCCCCCTGAGGGGAACGGGCTCCCAACATCACCTTCTCCCCTGAGACAAACGCAGCCTGCATTGTTGTAATTATTTTAAATATCTGGGGGTATTGAGAAGATGTTCAGACGTGGCACTTATGGACATGATTTAGTGGTGGACTTCCTCAGCATTAGGTTAATAGTTGGACTGGATGATCCTGAGGGTATTTTCCAACCTAAACGGTTCTATGATTACCACACAGCTAAAAAATTTGAATTATTATACAAAACTGATCTTTTGAATCGGCCATGTATGGTGTAACTATCTAGTTAGTGCCCAGTTATAATGAAACAAATTACCTGGCTAGACAGTGATAACTTTTCCTTGCAGAACTTGTTGCGTTTATATCAAACAGACGTGTAGCAATTTTTTTACTTGCTGACATCCTGCAAATTTTCAGACCTTAAATCCTAACACAAAATGTAACTTTAAAGTTGTGGGAAGAATAAATCAGTAAATGGTAGAGAACTCTTAGGTTCACTGCAAAAGAACTTCAGTTAGAAAACACATGGAAATAATTCATGTGAAAATATGATCCACCAATTTTCTTAGTTATACATTTCCTTGTTAATTTGTTTTCATGTTATTTATTAAAACAAGCTGACCATAAATCCAGATATTCTGCCTTTCTAATTGACTCTAAAATTTATCATTAATGAAAACACTTTGCTTCTATTATTCCTTCATTATAGTAATGATATGTAAATCATATTCATTAGATTGTAATGCATTTCCCTGCAAATGTGCCTGGGGCAGAGAATCCTTTGCCTCATTTTGCCCTAGATTATTCCATCAACTTCCATCAACAGGACTTCAGCATACTTCATTGTATCTGAAAGGAAAAAATGAACAAAATAGTACAAGTATATCTAAGTTTTTTTCACTATCATATAAACAAAGATAAACCAATCTGCTCTTGCAGCTCAGTAGCCTGCAATCCACCAGACATGTGGACTGTCTTGAGGGTACCTAGATATTGCAAATAGAACCCAAAGAGCTATGGTCATGTATCTGGAATCATTCTGCAGAAACAGAGTGTCTCACGAGTTCTTTTGGGAGTTCTAAGACTTACAAATGTAACTATTAGAAAGGAGGTGCTAACTTCTTGTTATACATCCCCTAGGAAAACTACTTACTTTATTCCTCAGTTTTGTTTAAGATTCACTAACAAACCCAAATTTAATTATGTAGCTTTAGGCCTTAATTGTGAGAGACTGGAGGCAGCTTTACGGCTGTCTAGCTGGAATCTCCACCAACTAGGAAAGAGTTAGGCTTGCATACATCTTTAGGTGTAGGTGTATGCACACGCATCAAATGATGGGCTCAAAGTTCTTGCAAATAAGAAGTTTTCCCCTAGAAATAAAATAAAGTCAATGCAAATGAAAACCAACGAATGTGATATTTCCCCCCTAGTACAATATTTTTTAAGTCTGATCCATGATTTTTGAGCAGGGATAGTTTTGCAGATTAGTAGAGAATACACAGACCAAGAAACAATCATCTTTCATATTCCAAACACTCTCAAAATAATAAGGTCCGTAGTTACTGGAAGAAGCAATAATTTCAGTTTGAAGGTATCTTTTTCAAGTGGAAGAATGGCAAACATAAGCCCAGGAATACAGATGGCCAAGAATGATGTAATTCCCTCCAAGGGAATAAATCATTGTGTTGTATCACTGATGGACTGACAACCACCCTCCCTCACAGCCTTTATTCTGTTTTAAATCACTAAATACAGAAGCAAAATTTCAGAGTTCTTTGATAGAAATGCAGATTTTGTCTTAATATAGTAAACATCCTTAAATTTATCCAAAAATAGAACTATTTCTTTAGTAACATCTATGGAAGTGAAAAAATAGTGGACTGCTAATCATTCACTCCACCAAAGAAAATACGTTTAACAACCTGCAAAATTGTGGCAGTTATATGATACATGTGCAAGCTTACTGTGGCTGGGACTGTTGCAAACAAAAGTAGGACAATTACATATAGAGAGAACTAATTTTAGACTGTGGCCTGACAGATTTACTCATATCTCCACTAGGACAGCTGCCAATACTTTGACATTGTGACAAACATAATAAAGGAAAAAACTCATTCCGCCATCCTTTCTCCCGCAGGCATGGGTGGGTACAGTCAGGCTAAGGGCTTAGGAGGTGAACATCTGTATGTTCACATACACGTATATGAATGAATCTGAGGATGATTATTTTTATGCATTGCAAACACACACACAAAACCAGCCCAATATACTCTATTAATATCCTCTTTTCCTATGAGGAAATGGATTAAAACCAACCCACAACAGAGCTTCTACATTTCTAGTTTAATCACCAAATATGCACATCAACTTAACATACATAGACATATATGCACATCATATATATATATATGTCTCACATGTAATTATGTAAAGTGATCAAAGTTATAAGGGGAAAGACATGCACACACTTGATTCTGAACATAATATCACTTTCCAGTAGCAAACTATCTCATGACCCTCTAATGAAAAAGGTTATCTGCTGTCAGTTAATAATATTGTCACCCTCATAGTCTAATATGAAATATGAAGCTCTTAACATCATTGTCCTTTTAAAAAAATATTTTAAATACTTTTACTCTTTCAAATACTTTTATTTCAGGTATATAGCTGAAGCCAGCTTTCATGAAAATAGCCTGGTGCTTTATGCTATTTCACGTGACAGCACCAGCTCATCATGTTCCATTTCATTTACTTAGCTAGGTGACTGTGGCAGAGAAGAGCATTGTCCCCAGGGGGTCTCCACAGGATTCTCTTTCTCATCCTTGCTACAGCAATTTGCAGAGCCTTGGGGAGGATAGCCACTCTGTTGCCCTTTGCAAAGGTTTTCAGTATGTTCTCCCACCTGTAGAGAGAGAGTTCTCTGCAGTGCTCAAAGCCTAGGTCACCTGAGGGAGGCCACTCTTCCTCCTGGAAGCTCCTAAGGGACGCTTCTCACTCAAATACAGCAGAACAATCTGTAATAAAGAGGCACAAAGGAGAAAAATGGCTCTTTGTACTATCTGCCTTTGTTACACAACTAGAGCACAAGCCTTTAATGTTTAAGTGGGTTTTGTTAGAATTTCAGCTAATAAAAAGGGAGATTTCATAACAATATCACTAAGTTGCCAGGGAAAAATGCATTGTGCTTTAAAACACTCTGTGAGATTCTGTTTTTGTGCAATATTGACAGTTTGACATTCAGAGATTGATGGTATGACACTCAGACAATATAACACACTGTCTCTGAATCAGACATTGACATCTGTGCAGAAGATTTAGTTCATGTTTGTCATCTGGATCCATTCTTCAGTCCCTTTTGTAGCATTTAGCTAACCACCTCATTAACATTAAGTTGTCCTCACAAAAAAAAAATAATAGGGAAACATTATTACCATTGTTTTACAGATAGAAAACAGAAGTAAATAAAATTGTAAGAGATATGCCCAAGTTAACACAGAAAATTGAGTCAGAGTTATGCCCAGAAACTAGGAGTCCTTACCTGAGCGTCTCACCTGCCAGTCACCTATTCTCCATCTCAGAGTGATGTTCTAATCTTTGGAAAGCTGAATATCCCAACTTTTGAAAGGTGTAACCAGCTGCTGCAATACACAACCAAGGGAAAGAAAAGTCCACAAATTAAAAAAAAAAAAAAAAAAAGGCAAAGCAGGACCTGCACAACAACATTGCTCACACCCAGAAAATAATTCTTCAATTCACTGTTCCATGTTGTATCATCCTTTAGGCAATAAAACTGAAGTAATGTTATTAAGCTTGCCAATTATTGCCAATTATCGCCAATTTTCACCAATAAAATTTGGTTCCCTCAGTTTCTACAGTGAGATGAAAGAATCATTTGCAGCTCTAGCTTAATTATTAATTTGGAAGGGATGCTATTAATGCCCTTTCTCTCATTGTGAAATGCATGAGGTAAGTCATACTCTTGGATCCATCCTACTATAATAAAGAAAAAAATGATCATTTTTCTGAAGTAAGGCACATACAGATGCAAGCATTTTATTTCTTTGAAAAACACTGAGCACATAGTTCTGGGAGAGCAAAATAGAAGCTGGCTTTTAGTTTCATTACACAGAAAAGTATTCCAAAAATTCCTTAGTTTCTCTCTAATTATTTCAAGTTGAGATGATATAGGGGAAAAGAAATCTTTTTCTAAATATTTGCTCAAATTTTGCTTTGGCATGAATGTTATCAGCTTATATTTTTTTTGTTCAAATATTTGTATGATCAAATCATACTGGCACAAATGTTCATGGAAAACAGATTTCAAAGTCACACACACAAATCTCCACAGAAACTGAATATTCCATCTTCTCACATGACAATTTTTATTTTAGAAAGGTTAATTTATCAGAGAAATCAGAGCAAAGAAATAGTATCACATGATTTATCTGACCTATTACTACCAGGTAATACTACCAGAATATCAAATATTCTAAGAACCAATCAGAGACAAGGCACAGATTAAAAATTCTAATCACAAATATATTGATTTGGTAATTTTAAATAACAAAGAAATCCCAATAAACATGATCTGCTTGCAAATATCATTTCAGTAAGAAAGCAATACATTGGTTCTGTGAATTATTCATCCAAGCCTTATAAATATGTATTTTATAACAGCAGGGTATACTAATCCATAACTTCTCCTAATAACCTGAATTAAATGTGAACTGTAAATAAAAATTTTAAGAGGTTTTTTGCCCTTTTTATGCCTTTGTGATCAGCAAAATTTCAAAGGGCCGCCTTCTGCATTTTAAATTTAGAAGTACCATCAAGTCTAGTCTTGATTTCAATCGAAGGCTTGATGAGGTTCTCAAAAGTGCCATTGAAATATTTCCTTACATTGATTGCAGGGGAATGCGAAAATATGTTAAATCTTTAAACACTTTCTTTTAAGTATTTATTTGCTGGAGTTCACTCAGACAGAAATACTAAGGCAAGATATGTGACAGCAAAGCTATATGGTATATGAGACAGTGTATTGTCTACCTCCCTTTCCCATCTCTTCACTCACTGTGAACCAACTACACGAACATTATGAACTGAACACTGGCATGTGACCTCAAACACATGCACTCCCTTGGTGGGGTGCACATGTTTCTCAGTGTGGGTCACCCAGAGCTGCATACATATGCACATGCTGGAGCTTTGCTTGTGATGCATGTTGTGTGCATGTGTGTGTATGCATGTACATGTGTGCAGGACAAGAGTGGTGCACCCATACAGAGAATGCTTGCATTTTGCTGGTGTTGTCCAGTCATGACCAGTAAGGTATCAGAAACTGTGAGATCCTTGGGAAAAACTGGCACCAGAAATTTGTCTGTCAGATTTGTGAGACTTGTAGTCTGACTGTCCCTGAGAGATCTCTGAGAAATAAAGCACAGAATTAACTGATTTTGGGGTTTCTGCTGGCAGTCTCCAGTTTGCAGTGTTGACTTGATTGACCATGGACAAGGAGGATCCAGTTACAGTTTTGGTAGGTAACCACATCATAAACTTCACCATAAAACCTTTTGGCTCCACAATACTCATTAGAAATTTTTCTGAAAAAAAATTACATGAGTGTTATAGACTTCCCTGTCTCAGTACCTTTCTGGTCAGTTTATGCCAATCTTTTCTGTAAAACCTTGTACTTTAGCTTAATTGTTTCTTTCCCTTTACTCACATGTGTTAATTTCAGAGAGCAATCGAATTGTATCTCAGCCAGGAAACTCCACAACCAAGACAGACTCTACGTTTTTGGATCAGCATGAGACTCTAGCAACATAATGTGTTGAGCCATTAGAGGGTTACTATGGTGACAGAGTAATTTCAAGGTAGGATTTTAGAACTACCTAGAAGATATGCAGGTTTGGCTTATTTTTTCAGGTAAGAACCTGCTGACAGCTGTTCACTCTGAGTGTTCCTAAAAACATAAAAAATCCAGTCCTCATTGGTAAAGTGTCAAACAATTATGTGAGAGTCCGAATTGCTACAGAAGACTCTCTAAAATCACCATATCTTTTATTTTTGAATCTTCTTTTAAAAGCAAACAATTAATTTGTCCTCTCATCCAAAGAAAAGTCTTTGCACATGAGAATTTAAATCTTTATGCCTAGCTTGTGTTTTAATCCATTACAGTTTTCAGAAACTTTGGGATCCTTTTCAAAATGAAGGTGCTTTGTCAATGCAAAAAATAAAATAAAATAAAAATCAAAGCTGAAATTACAGGGGATCATGATAGTGTTGCTGTAAAAAGAATCTGGCAGGAAATTAATGTAATATTCTCTGCCTGTGGAGAGGAGAAGATGTTGAAAAATCATATAATCATATTCAAATATATTTCACAGACAGAAGACAAAACAAAAATACTCAAAGCTATTCTAAATTTCACATCCTTAGCTGTATGCATATGCATGATAATAAAAATTCTAATGTATAAGGAGTACTACTATTTATTTATGACATATTTGGTTTCATTTTCAGGACATACAGTATGCCAGCCAGAAGAGGGAATGCAGTTTATCAGCCCTGATGTGCAATGCTGTGCCGACAGTGTTGAGGGCACTGGTGATAAATGGAGGCAAAGGAGATGCCTCCAAATTAGATCCATATTAGAATTTTTTCTTCATGAAGAGAACGAGAAACCCTGTTGTTAATCAGAGTGGGGACAAAAGTATTCATACAGCAAGGGGGTAAATTTTATTTTGGATTTTAAATTGATTATCACTAATAATGGAGGCTACTAAAACTCATCATTTTGGAGTCCCCTTCTTAAAATAGTGTATCACTAGTTTGACATACCTTTTCATTGTAATTGGTGTCATTCTGGAGTCAATTAGTATTCTGTTCTTCTTTTGAGGATCTGTCATTAAAATCAATGGGAAAGAGATGTGAAGCACAAGGCTGCTGGCTGAAATGAACATTACCTGCAGAAAAGTAGAATGTGGCGCTTCTGTAACTTCTTGAGTCATTCCTATTCCAAGATCCTAGAAAAAAGGAACTGTTTTATTGTGTTTATGAAAATAGCTGACTTTCTATTCCACCTTTCTTAGAGCTAATGTTTTTTTTGTTTAAAGATTTTGGATCACAATGGCATTTCTAAAAGTTCAGCCAGAGAAAGTGGAGAGGAAAAGAGAGACGTTTTGCTAGGTACAATGAATCCCATTCCATCAGCCACCCAGGTACACAAGAAGTATTATATTTTGTCTGATAAAAGAACCATGTAGGCCCACATCCTTCTCCTGACAACAGTTAAGCACAGATACTTAAGAAAAGGCATGAAGAAAAGAGGGGTTTTCCCCAGTCTGCCCTTACTGTTATTAGTAACTAGACCCTTAGTCTGAAGTTAATTTGGACTATTTTTTAGTGTCCTAAAGCATATCTGTCCTTTTAGAAAAACTCTTTCTAGCTTTTCACAATATCACATGATATTAAGCTCTAGGAATTTTTCCCCAGCTCCACAAAGTGAAATATGAAGTAGTATTGGTCTTCTTAACCTCACTTTAGTCCTGATTCTAATTAGATCTTACAGGTAAAGGAGGTTTCAAACAGATCAGGTTGGAAGGGACCTCAAAGATCATCTGATCCAACCTTTTTTGACAAAAGTACAGTCCAGACAATATCGTTTTCAGCTGAAATAAAAAGTGTCCAATAGTGGGTAATTCACTACTCCCCTGGGGAGAATATTCTGATGGCTGATTGTTCTAATTGTGAAAAATTTTCCTCTTGTGTCCAGTTGAAATCTCCCCAGGAGTAACTTGTACCCATCACCCCTCATCTTTTCCATGTGAATCCTTGTAAAATAGGAAGTCTCCATTCTCTCTGTAGCCACCCTTTAAATACTGCAACATGATGATAAGGTCTCCCCTAAGCCTTCTTTTCTCAAGACTGAAAAACCCCAGTTGTCTCAGACTTTCCACATATGGTAGGTTTCCCAGTCCTTTGATCATCTTGGTGGCCCTTCTCTGGACCCTCTCCAGCCTGTCCACATCTGTTTTGTATAGCGGGGATCAAACTGAACACAGTATTCCAGATGTGGCCTGATGAGTGTTAAGTAGAGTGTTAAGAGATAAACATTGTGAATTCATACCTTTCATCTGAGTAAGACCCTGATGTATGAAACTCACTTGCCATGAGGCCATGGAAGGACATCTTCTCAGCTGTTGGATGGCGCCCAACATACACTCCAAATCATGGGATGGGCTTGAGCTACAGGTGTATTGCAGCAGGTGACAGAGAATGGCTCAACAGCACTTGACTTCTGCTGGGTAGGTGCTTTCTACCTTGTTCTGGTAATAACAAAGCACTGTTCAATCACTCTCATTTGAGGCTCTCAGGCCCAGGATCTGGCAGACAGGGGAGTGCTGAATATGCATGTCTGGTCTGTGGGGTCCTGAGGGAGGATAGAGACTGGGTACCTGCATGGCAAACGATGCCTGATCTGTGCAGTGCTAGAGGGGACTGTGACAGGGGTAAATCGTACCAAGTCTCCACTCAGCATGCAATGATTGACAGCTCTGTGAATCTGCCGATAGAAATGCTCTATGAGAACACAGATGGGGTATAACTCTAACAGCTGCCTGGAACCAGGCACAGTTGTCAAAATTCTAATGACCATAGAGGAAAGAAAATGTGGATGCTAAGCAAATATGTTTCTACTTATTTTTGAAATGAAGAAGGGTTTCTGAATAAACGTGCTCCCTATTTATTTTGTTCTCCTCTATCAGATGCCCTACAAAATCCCAGTACCTGGGCTTTATCTAAAATGTCCTTTTCTCAAACTATTTCTGCCTATAGAGCTTTTAAACAGATACATATTATAGTGATAATGTAACTAAATATATCATCCACCCATATACTTGCAATTGACTTTCCTCTAAAGTTGGTCTTTTCTCCACCATTCCTGCATCTAATTATCATCAATTCCAGCTCAGGAAGGAAATGATATAACAACAAAGAGATCAATTATCTTAGCAGCGAAAGAAGAAAAAAATCAAATTAGTAAACTGGGAATTTTAGATGGCAATTTGATCTTTGGGACATGTGGTGCCAGAGGAACAATGCACAAAACAGAACTTATCCTGTGGAAAGCCAATTGAATTCAGTGGCTTCTATTACTGAACTGTGAGAGTAATTAATTTCCATCCAATACCTGTAAACATCAAAGTGTCCTATATAAAATATGTTTAAGAAAAAAACAAAGAAAATGATAATACACTGATCTGAAGGAGAATGATGTAATTCTCTGAGGATATAGTCCATTTTGTTCTACAGCAATACTTCACCAGTGTCAAACATAATGATTTATTAACACAGAAGAAGTACCCCTGGCAGGCATAGTTAATATTTTAGTACTGTAGGCAACGGAATGTGACAGTTTCACTTGTTGCTCTGACCTTTATTTTTCTTTGTACCTTAATTTCCTAGAACCTCCATTTATCTGAAGAACGTGCAGTTATAGAGATCCTTTTAGATAAGCCACAATAATTTCTTAAATAACTTTAACACTCATTTTTTTCTAAATGAAGTTTTTTCTTCATAGTGCACACTTCAAAACAGTTCAGAGTGGTTCACTGAGAACAATAAAGACCTTAGACAAGACACATTAAAAGATACCAATTAGTAAGAAGAGAATTTTAGACTACAATTTTATTTTTGAACAGTTCAGTATGCCAGGGAAGACTGCATACCAAACAGCACAGATATAGCCGTGGTGAGACCAAATATTCATTTATATCTTTAGGTGAAAGAAGAAGCAGCAGCACCTCAGTGACAACTTCATTAAATTTGAATACATTGTGTCTAACGTCTGTTGTAAAAGCTTCAGGAGCAGTTAATTTCCTTTCTACTGGTAGTGATAATATATCATGGAACAAGAAAAAAGAGAACTGAGAACAAAACATGTAGGGCATGCTACTTAAGGAATCTGAAGAGTTAAACCCTATTTTGACAATGTGTAGGGCTGTTGTTACCTTCTTTCTCCAATACTATTTTATCATCCTCCTTCAAAATTATAACTTATTGGAAAACACAGGTATTTTTTTAATCAGATCTGGATAATATTTTAGTTTCTTGGGAGCTGGTTATGACAGTTTCATTGCCTCCATACAGTGATCTTTACTTTTTTCCTTTATGTCCCCAAGTCTGAGAGATGATTGCTGAGTTTTCCACAATAGATGGAAATTTTGTGGGGGCCTTAACTGGAATAGCTTAGCATGTTCAGGGTGACTTCTGAATAATCCAATGAGATCTGCATTTACCTCTGTTCTGGGACCACAAAGCAGGCAAAGTTTTGAGCATGATCTGTCTAAACTTCTTCATTACACTAAGGACATGTTTCTATTCCCACCCCCACCCTCTCTTTGGACCCAGCTCTCCCTTTCCTACACATCCCAGGAGCCCTGTGCAAGCTTCTTGTTTTCCCCATGACTCTTCTTTCCCAACCTTTCCCTGCAGTCCACGAGAAGGGAACTTTCTCCTTCCTCAGCTTGTTAGAAGCTCCCAAGGACAGGAGCAAACCTTTCCTCTCCAAGAGATTCCCAAACACCCAGCATGCCACATCACTTACAAACTGACAACAAGCAAATCAAACCCACCAAACCAATGGCTACAGCACGTTAGAGATTTTTCCAAAGCTATAACAAAAAGGTAGCATAATTTATTTGCCTCCCTGGAGAGTCTCTAATCTGAAGCGATGATAACCTCTACTTAGCAAAACAGCACTCCAAAAATCTCAAGTGCAAAACTTGGTTTGACTATCAGAAACCTGTCAGCGAGGAGCAGTGATGAAATTATCTCATCAGTATTAAATATTTTATGAAACCAGGAGAACTGAACTCCCCCCCCCCCCCCCCCCCCCACAACNNCTCCCCCCCCCCCCCCCCCCAAAAAAAAAAAAAAAATCTAGGTAAGATCAACACAGGTTAACTTTAGACTGGGGAGGCAGGTTGGTAAATTCCATCTGGAGTCACTGGAGAGAGAGACACTCCTCTGGCAGATGAATCAGAGCACTTACAGAGCAGAGTTAAGCTGCTTCTCTGAATCATTCTTTGCAGGTATTTTTATTTATTAACAGGGAAGAGGAGCCTCAGAAAACCACCTCCTTCAGGTTAAAACAAGTGCCAGTGCATTCGATAGTCTCTTCAGGCCTTTTAAAGATGACAATTGGTATGCATAAACACAGAATTAAAGTAAGATTTCTCAAATCACTAAAATTAACTAGAAACTTCAATCTTATTTTCAAAAGCGCATTTAAAGGCAATGGGGGTTTAATTCCTAAATTGCATTTGACCCATTTAAAAATATAGTTATATTGATGTTCTTCTGAAGAAATATAACCTTGAAAAAAGAAGCTTTATGATTTAACTTAGTGAATATGTACATGTAGCCAAAGTGAAAATAAGGTCTGGAACAAAAAAATGAGGGAAATATTTAGAAAAAATATTTCCTATGTTAAAGAGGGCAAATATTTACTCAGTTTCTGGCACTCACGTTGAGAGTTTACTTGGCATCACACAAAAGCAATCACAGCGAGATCCCAGAAGTAAGAAACTAGCCATAAAATTTTATAGGTTGCAACTATAAATCAAGAATTGTTTCTTGAAATGAACTAAAGACCCATTATATTTTGCATCTGCTTAGTATTCTGAATATTTTTAAGTTATAGCTTCATGTACAGCAGATAGGATTATTTTCCAGAGACAGAAAGGATTACTTGAAAAAAAGAAAAAGTGTGCACTGTGTTTACACTGTTCAGATTTAGAGATAAATTCACGGACATAGTATCTGAGCAGTCCAATATGCCCCAAGACCCAAAATGTTCTCCAACAGGAGAGCAGGCACTAGCAGTGTGGAAATAGCCAGTAAGTAATTTTACCAGCAAAAGGTGGTTATCCAAACTTGAATTACAACCTGTGTTAAATCTTTGCTTCATTATGCAAACCAATTTGAAAGAAAGTTGAGTAACTTCCTTGTAGACTAAAATCATAACCAGTGTATTTCCACTGGCCTTCCTGAGTTTCTGGTATTCACATTAAAAAAGATGTACCTGGTAAAATAGTGAAGAGTTGAAGTTAGTGTTGCATATTTTAGAAATAAAAATCGGCACTGTTCACTGGGGAGATGAATAAGGGTGTTAGATGCTCAAGGAGTTCTCTGCCAATACTCAAGACTTGCAGTGTTCACTTGTCTGATTTTCTGTTAAAACTAATGGTCTCTACTCTCAGCAATGGGCTTAATGGCAGATCTGGGGAAGTAAGTAAAACTACTGTGTTAATTTCTCACCCTGTTACACAGCACACAGCACTCAGCTTCCAGATCACACTATATTGTAATGCAATTCTCTCTTGCACTTGTGTAGTGTGGGAACTGCAACAATTGCTGGCACAGGAACAGGGGGGATGAGGAATAGGACCTGGCAGAGAAAGCTGACAGAACTGGTGGTAAAAGGACCCCTCATGTGTCAGTATGGAAACTCAGGTACCACTACCTCATTGTTAAGATTCAGGGTGAATCTCTTTAACAAGATCTGACTTATTTCCAAGCTTCATTTACGACATATGCTCCTATGCATCTAGTCTGATTTTACACACCTAAACCCAAGCTGTGGCATGACTCTCCTGCTGCCGTCCACTGTCATTGACCACAAGAGAGTCTCTCAGGCTTTTTGAGAGAAGCAAAGTCATTCCAGGAGGGACAGAGCCTGTTACAGCAGTGAAAAGTCACAGTCCTTTGTGAGCACACCCTAAACATCATCTTGGGTGTCTGTGTGTAATTTTTTTCTAAAATTAATCATAGTAGATTTTAGAGGGGTGTGTTACCAGGTTTCAAGGTAGGCAGGTCCCTGCTCCTCAACATCACATGGGCTTTCCTTGCCCCCAGGCCTCAGTTGCAGTTTCATGGGAGCAGCTGTTGGCATGTTCCAGTGCAATCTCTATTTCAAAGTTATTTTTGGACTGAAAAACAGGATCTTGAGAGAAAAATAATGTATTATAGAAAGAAGGAAACCACATATATCTTAGGGTATCCATCTAGAGTCATCACCTCAGTCCTACCAAAACAAGAGAAATTTTGTTTCACTTGAGTAAATCCCTCCATTTGCGGGTTTCATGTTAGCATTCAGTGTTACTGTTCAGACTTCATCAGTACAAAACAAACGGATAGACCAGTGAGCATTGGAAGCAGCACAGCTCAATACTTTGACTAAACACAAAATAATTAGGAATCCTTCATTCTAGAGAACTTAGTGAATTAATTACTTTTTTCCACTTCCTAGCTATTAATTAAGTTGCAAAGTTGAATCTATCACACATCCGTTAGACAAAAAGATGACTTATTTGCCATCTGAATACTGCAATTGCTCCTGGCTGAAGGAATACAGGCAGGACTGCAGAAAGCAGGATATTTTCTTAGACTTTTGTATGTTTTATTTCTTTATAAAAGTAGACTGGCATTAAAGCTCCCTGAATATAAAAAATAAAGCACCTCTCTGGAAACACTGTCAATGAGAATTTTCTTATCATTACAGACTATAACTAGAAACCTCACTCTATGGAAATGAAGACAGAGATCAGATAACAGTGCTAGTATGAGTTAATATGACACGTCATTACCCTATCCTAGTGACACATATAGGAATGAATTGGGAGTGAACTTTCATTTATGAACGCTTGCATCTATACTATTATCATCTATGCCTTGTGAGTGCTTTTGTTAGTCAATTCTGCCCCATATCTATGTGCTGTAGGTTAGAGATTTTAGCACTAGTTATTTTCAGAGTGAAATAGCACTTAAAAAATTATATTACCTTATGACAATTGAGTTGAATTTACTGAGGGGTCATGTACCATGTTCTTTACTGTGAAAGCTTAGGAAGTATTCAATGTGCCATATTTTTCCAGGGCAGAAATTAGAACTCCTAATTTTAAGGAAGGCTGTTTACTTCCACTGGCTAACTTGGTTCAACTAAGCATTTTATACTCAGGCTAAACCCACTGTTTTCACTTCTTTCACTACAAAATCTGTGCTATTATACCTCCTTAAGTACTTGCAACCTTTTTCTTACTGCAGAACTTGTCTTTCTAAATGTCACAGGGGACCTTGAAAACATGTGGATAATTGAGGATTTGAATATCTGATGGGCATTGCAATATAATGTGTCTATTCTGAATGACATGACCTTCTTGCAGAAAACAGACTTCTAAATGTTTATAATACCCATACCCTAGTGCTTTTCCAAATGATTTTCTACTGTAGAATAACTACTTTGTGAAAACTTTCCCCCAAGCAAAATAGACTTTTCATTCCCTTCCCATGCTCCAAATTAGTCTGAGTAGGTGAGAACCAGTCATTTATCTTGGATATTTTCCTATCTCCAACACACAGATGGAAGCCTCCAGAGTGAGTATAAAAAACTCCAGCATGAACAATGATGGGGAAAATATTCCCTGGGAGAATGTTAATTCTAAAATAAGTGACCAGTGTCCTAAAACTTTTGGACACCTCCCTGGCTCCATTCTTCCTGAAATCTCAGAAAATTGCCAGTGTCTTACAGCAGTGACTTATGTACATACCACTAGACAGCTTTATCAACATGTGAGCCCCTGTAACGTTGGTATAATTTATGGAGTAATTGACTCTCCCAGACCACTTCCAAAGAAGTTTAAATGAACCAAGGTATAACTCAGTCTCTTTCTCATGTCCCTCCACGTCTCAAAGAGCAGATCTTTACCTGCCATTTATATCCCAAAAGAAATGTCTTTGCCTGTGTGTCAATGTTTCTATCAAAACAAGTTTAAATTAATTTTTCAGTGAAGATACTTCTGCTGTATGAAGAATGCTGCAGGTCCTGCATTCTTTATAGACATTGTATACTGCTTCACAACATAAAACATATTCAGTTAACACCTCTTCCAACCTCTGGAGATGAGTCTGTTTTATAGAGAGAAAACTGCTGACTGAGGATCTCTTTTTTTCATACAGTGTCTCAGATGGAAGCAATGAAAACCAGGCAAGCAAAGAACAAGACAGATGTGATCTGCATGTCACCTAGAGGTGGGAGATAATTTTAAGTTCCTTAGTAGAGCAGCCTATTTCATGCCAGACTTCACAGAGTTTCTGAGTATCTTCCAAACACAATTATGTTTACCAGAATCTAATGGTTACTTGGGTTATTGATGTATTTTCTCAATACCAATCAACAACAGTTATTGATGCATCCTCTTTCTGAATGACACTAAGAAATGAGTGAAAATCTACCAAGATTTCATTCCCAGGATTACCTAAATATATTCAATTTATAAAGTACAGTTACATTTGTCACTCACATTAGACCATACTAAGAGGAGAGTAGTATTTGTTCTTTAACATTGGAAGGTAACCTGGGCCAGCTCAGCCACAGTACATTTTCAAGCCCAATTTTTCCTCTAGTTTGAAAAAAAAAAAAAGCTGATTAAAACAGTGGATGATTTATAGTCCTCTCCAGCCACTGATTATTACCCCTTAAATCTTCCAGCTAGAGGGAAATGAAGCATGGAATGTCCAGCATTGACATTATAATATAGTAAGGACAATCTGTTAAATCATACATACATTGTAGTTAACTCTAATTTAGAATATAAATCTTTGTGACAGATGATTGTGACATCATCCTCCCCTGAGTTTCATTGCAAGGAACTGGAGCTTAAAGATAATGAAATGCTTTATGTCCCAGCAACCCTTTTAAGGTCAGGTGGGGGAAGTATTGGTATACTGCTGTGTGAGGGCACTATGAACAAGTTCCTCCTGGCTCAGCACTCAGTGATAGTAAGTCTATTTTTCTCCATCTGTTCAGGAAATTCCCAGAAGGCTGCTTAATCTTTTGGCTTCCCCAGATTTTCCCACTTTCATTCTTTCTGTCTGGAAGAATATAAGTTGCAAATAGTTTAGTGTTTGAGAGCTTTTGGGATATATTACTTTTTCTCCATTTAACTGCGGCACCACAGGATTCATTATACTTGTGGTACCATGCAATAAGTGCTTAAATTTCAATGTTAATGTTAATTTTTTTCAACCTCTTTGAAATAAATAAAGTGAGCATTCCAGTGTAAACATACTTTGTAGTTTGACTAGTAAGTGAAAGAAGAGAAATAGTGTAAAACTCCATATTATTTTTCTGATGAATGGGTATGTATTCGTTGCCTATTGCAGAACTGCCTGTGTACACTCTGTACTTAATTTACATCAGTGTAAAAGACATCTAGAAAATCAGATATTCATTTAGGACTGCCATGGATTTTGCCCTTTGTAAATTTAACAACACTACATGATTTTACAGGATCTCTTCAAAATTAGTTTTTTTCCCCTTATAGGGTGAATATAATTCTGATCAAGATTAAATATACAAAAACATTTATTTCAGACATAATGGAAAAAATAGTGAAATACTTCAAGATTACTCTTAGAACAATTTAACAATGCAAATAAACTATTAATGTTTGCCAATGAAAAGGAAAAAGACAGAACAAGTAAGAGAAAAAGAAATGCAGAACTTTCCTCTAACAGTAGATGCAGCTCATTCAAAATCAGATGACATCCAGAAATCATGGCAATATTCTTCCTTATGAGAAACAAAGTAAAAAAACCTTTTTTTTCAGCCTCTTTCAACATTTCAGCTAGAAATAAATTTTCATTCTGCTGCTTTAAAAGTATGTCTGTTTAGGAATTGTCAGTGTCAACACTGCAACAGAATGCTTTTATTTTGTTGACATGTTCTGACAGCTATGACACAAAATATTTGGATTTTTTCTCCTTGAGAAGCAAGTGTGAGTATCTGAGAATGCAGAGGCATGAGAAGTTGCTGTTGGGGAGTGACCACATCCCTCACCTTACTCAAATCTTTGCCTGTAAGAAAGGTTGTGGTGGAGGAGAGTTAAGCCAACTCCATCACATTAGTCATAAATTGACACAAGAAAAATTACCATGGAATAACTGACAATACATAATATGGTGGGTTTTTTTTTCCTCCCTGCATATCAACTAAGATAGCAGAGAGCCAACCGTCACTTTTGAATGTCTCATGCAGATGACAAGCATCCTTTGAATTTTTTTCTTTCATCAAACTGATTTAAGTCAAGAGTGAAAGTCAAGGGATTTTCACTAGTTCAAGAATAGCATAAATGAGAAAGTAAGCCCCAAATCCATTCACAAAACATCATACAGACACGTTGATAATTGGGCAAATTAGCAGGAAAAAATTTGCTCATTATTTTCTGTATGTTAGGAATGAATCGCTGACATCACCTGGACTTCCAAATGCTCATAATTTTGCAAAAATCATCCTTAAAACTTTTTGCTATATCTGCCCAATACTTGCAAACTTCCTGCAAACACAGTGGAAAGTGCTAGATGAGTCTAGATGATTTGTAGATGCTCAGACCTGGATGCACACAATCCCCAGGAGGGAGGGAATTTATGTACCTTTTGCAGTTCATTTTGTTACACTGTTATTTCTTAACCTCAGATAACCACTTTCTTATCTAAAGAAACCAAAAGTGAATGCTTTTGTGGTTGAATGAGAAATGTTTCTAAAGAATAATCCTCTTGCAAGGAATCTACAATAACAATCTATTTCCTGGAGATTTGAAGGCTGGCAAGTCAGATGACCCCAACTTTCTTGAAACAAACATTTCTGCCTTCTCTCCCATTAGGACTAGGACAAAAATGTGCCAGTATTTATATAGATTGAGGTAATTTGCTTCAGCCCAAGGTAGCCAAGGAAAGACAAGACTGGGCAGAGAACTCATGTACCTCTGTAGCACTGGGTTGAAGGAAGCCAAAGGAAATCAATATAAATGCTCCTGACTGCAACCCCAGTTTTGCAAGATGATAAATTAAATGTGCAACTGAAGAGTTTAATCCTATTAAAGTCAATGAGATCAAACATATGCCCAAACATACACACATGCCAAAACCTCCAATGAAAGGATGCCAAGAATGTTAAGGCCAGATTTAAAATCCTGATTCCTAAATATCACATTTTCCTCTCTCTTGTGATGTTATAAAACCACTGAAGACTATGGATGATGTAGATATAAGCAGCACAGATGTGGTTAGACTTCAGCACCTCAAACTCAGCACTGCCAAGCCCAAACTGGCTGCCTGATCTGTTCTTAAAGACACTGCAAATAATCTGTCAGATCTGGGTCTCCTCAAGTTGAATGATGGAGATAAAGAAACTGAAAATCTTCAATAGCACAAGAATGGCTAATTGTTTATGAACGAAAGCCAAAGGCAGGCACTGCAAGTTTTCTGAACCAGCTCTTTTTTTCCTGAAATATTTGACTTTATACTTAAGTCCAGAATATGTTTATGTCTATATCCAGAAAAAAGACAAGGGTCACTAGATTTTCTAGTGATGGACACATGGTGACCCCCATCACCTGGTCACTGTTATGTATCCCTTTCTGAGGGATCTGATCCTCAGGGAATTTCAACTCTCAGCAGGGCAGGATGTGTTACACTCCTTGAGGTCGAGTATAATAAATGACACTTTTAGAGGTGTCCTCAAGGTATTTAGGCTGGGGCAGCATGTGAAAAGTGGGATATTAAGCACAAAAGGCACCCACATGTATCCCACATAAGAGTGCCACTGGGAGGAAAGTTGGAGTGTGTTTGGTTTCCAGCTCAGGATTTAGGTGCCTACAGCTTACCTAATCCTTGCTTTACATACCAAAATCCTCTCATACATATAGCCAGTCACCATCAGGGGATATTATGCACTGTTACTCTGCACAAGATTGTAGAATGTACAGACAGTGCAGGAGAGCTTACCAATTTTTACCCAAGTTATATTTACCTTTCCATCGATTAGTTGAGTTTGCCTTACGGGCTTTTGTCTTCCTCTGGGGCATCATCTTGGCTCTGAAACTTGGTTTTCTCTCTACAACTCTAAGTTATTTGCATCTGTCTTCTGAAGGAGGACCTCTGAACCCCATTCCACAAAAGGGATTACCCAAGCACTCGAATAACTAAAAGTAATGAGTGTGGGTCCATGTATAACTGCAATACATGTGTGAAAATTTCTAACCTACTACATTATGGTGAACTGTGCAGATGGGCAAAGACCTCTGAATCAGCCAACAGCAGAAAAGTCTAAACTGATTATACTTTTAGAGTAGATTTACGTGATTAACTATCATAAAGGTTTTAGCTATATTATTGAAAATGATCCTATTAAATTGTATCTTTGTAATTAACTGTGTGTTTTATTAAATCCACTTGAATGGTAAATGACTTCTTAAAACAGGGATGAAAGAAACCTAGACAGTGCAATTACCCCTGAGTCCTGAGACTAGCCTTGCCAACTTCTCATGATTTGGAGAAAGTAGAAAGAATTTCCAGAGCATATAAATATAAAATAACCTGCTGCTAGTTCAGAGACTTGAGAGGAAAAGGAAAGTAGCAGACTTTAACAAGCTGCCTTTCAGAAGTTCTGCTTCTGCAGGTTTTTTTTGTTGTTTTTGAAACAAAATAATGAGAACTGGTGCCTTATACAGTCACTTCAGCAAAGTCTATAAAGACACCAGAATAATTTTTCTTATATTTTGTTGCATCCTCAGGTTTAGATTACACAGGTCCACGAGCAAACAGAATTAAAAGTTATGTATATTGTAAAGTCAGGCATTCAGAAGTTAGGGTAAGCTGAAGTTACATATAACATGTAGGAGAATGTGTGACATTTGTGAATGGGTTTGAGTCACTCTGGAAAAAAACACAGGTAACTCTGCAGCTGAAGCCTGTACCATAGTAGGTAGGCACAATGGGGGCAGGAATAAGGAGGGAAGCTGCAGCTCATGGTGTGGACCAAGGATATGCACCCAATAACAGGGCTGACTATTTTCCTTCGCTACAGCTGATCTCACACTTTTGAGAGGTTCTTAGTACAGGCTGTTCTACAGGGGCCAGCGATTTGTTTTAACAGGTGATAGTTCTGATAAATTGAACCAAAATTTCGTGGGACAACGAAAATACTTATCTTTTTTTTTCCTTTTTTTTTTTCCTTTCTGCAAATTTTCAAAGCCTTGCTGCACACAGTGGAAATGTTAGAGCATCTAAGAAAGAAGAATAAGAAAAGGTCATCTGTATCTGCTACAAGGGAACATTAAAAAATCAAAGAGTTTTTCTTCTGTCAGTAAAGCAGAGATTTACAGAATGATTTCAAGGTTTTTTACCTGATGGGGTACATTTAGCACAGGATCAAGCACAAATAGTGGTTCATGGATATTTCTTCCAATCAGAATTGGAAGACTTCTTTTATTTGTTTAGCACTTCGTTTCACCTGCTTCCAGGCCACCCAGTTTCTTAGATTTGCGAACAGTGAGCCCTTAGAGCACTGACATTTCAAATGTTCCTTCCCTAAATGAACTAATGTACATATTTAAAATTCCCCATGTACATATATACATTTGTGTATATACATAAATGAATTTGTATGTGTATATATGTAAATACACATTAAATGTATATGCGTGTGTGTATATATGCATTAACACTATGAATGTTTCTACTAACTATCTTTTGTAGGCCAGCAGAAAATAAAACATTGAGCTGTAAAGCTCTGAAGACTTAATTTGTAAATAATTATGAAATTTATTTGCGTTTAACACAAATGAATGCACTAAAAATTGCTTATACTTATCAATTTGGCATATTTTTGCTAGGTTTACTGCTCTCACTTTATAAACATGGCAGAAAATAAAAACTGTCTGCTGTGTGTCACATTTTGCAGAGATTAATCCACAAAATATTGTGATTGCACTTACTTCTCTCAAACCACTAGTTTGTGGCTGGGAAAGCTCCTGTGAAGAATGGTGAACGGATAACCCGAACACATGTTTACAGGGTACGCAGTGGGATATAATCAAGTCAGCTCTCAGGGTATATCTTCAAAGCAGCACCCTGCAAAGAGAATAGAATGGGTCAGGGAGAAGTTGAGCTCTTTAGGTGGCACAACATCAAGCTCATTAGCGTCTGCCTGCCAAGGCTCTCAGGAGGACTGATGAGGAAGGGTGTAGTGATGCTCTTAGGGGTTCGACCAGATTAGACCAGAGACTGAACTCTGTTCAGGTGCCATAAGAGTTCTTCTTTGAGGAATTTCACTTTTTAGACAGGTTCTTTTCCTTGACTTTTTAGAAAATTCAGTACCTGGATTGTCCTTTTAGTTATACTAGTTATACCAATAACCTTAAAGGGCCTGTGCATGGTCTTTGCCAATGGAGAGTTTCTCTACGCACACAATATTGTATTGATATGACAGGTTGGGCCTATATTTGCATGGCCCAACCTACATCAGGTAGACATGTATAAGCAAAAAGTGTCTTATAGACAAAGGTCACTAGCAAAACATTACTTCACCTTACATAACTTTTCCAGTATACTAATTTCACTAGGAGAATTGCTCTAAACTATAGAGAAGTACCGTATTGGCATGCAGTGATAATTTTCCAACAAGATATCATTCTATACTGATACTATAAACTACACGTCTACTAGGATATACCAATGCCAGCAAGCTCTCTTAGGTGCAGAGAGATAAATATCACTTATCAAAAACATAGAGGTCTGCCTTTAAAGCTCCTTAGTGAAGACACTCTTCTGCTTGTGAAGAGAACTACTATCATTATAATGTTTCCCACTTAGAGAGAAGGTTGCAGCAAATCACTAAAGCAAGCTATAGATCATCAAGTCTACATTCTTATTGCAAAGCAGAATCAACAGTACCCTTACCATTTCTAACAGACATCTGCTTGCATCATTCTCCAGGTCTCCTGCGATAGTGTTCTGTTGTTTTTGCAATGAACTTACTGACACTGCTTCAGTCTCCCCTGTGAAGAAAGCTTTTCCTAATATCTAACCTAAAGCTCTCTTATTAAAGTCTGTTACTTCTCAGCCTCGTGACATTGAAGAAGATAACTGACTAGAAATAAAGATCCAGAAAGATCATGGATATTCAATTCAAGGAAAATCTTCCTACATTACAATGATAAGAAATTACATAAAAAAGAATTATGGCTGTTTAGGAAATAAGTTAGAAAATATTTCTGGCTGTTTCAAACAAAAGTCATCTGTACAATTGAATTTTTATAGGTCATGCATTGTACACAGATGATTAGACCCTGCAAAAAACCAATTGGGTGGGATACGCACCAGGAATCATCATTGCCCCCTGTGCTCTGGCTGCTCATGGGAGCAGTATGTGTGACCTGTGTGGGACCAGCCTGAAGGAGAAGCCCTGTGATCCTGCAAGGGCGTACCCAGAGATACAGCCCTAGCTGTCTCCTTAGCACTTCTGCTCCTCCAACACTGCTTGGCTCGTTCATATAGAGGCCTCCTCTACCTTGCTCAGTGCTTAACATTTTTCTTTGCTTAAGGTTGAGTATTTTTTTATATTCAGTGATAGAAGTCTGTAAATACATATGCATTCAGATATGTCTTAATGCAGTTTTTCCTCTTATGGTTACATTTGTAAGACAATGAAAAGGAGTCCCCCTGAACTCACTGTCTTGGGTGTCCTCTTGATAGGTATGAAATCTGGGTCCACTGAAATACATTTCCTAGCAAGGAGTATACCTGGAAAATGCCTCGTATCTAAAGATCCTATTAGTACTATAGAGACTATACCTCAAATCCTGGGTACTTCAACACTTGACACACAAGAGGAAACTTCTTGATACAGGATATAGCATTCACAATGACAAAATGCAGACTAAGAATATCTTCAGATTTTTGGTAAGAGTCCCTGTTATGTGAGGCAATCTAATTTTCTCCAACCCAAAATCTCTGTTTATAGAATATGTTGTGAAGAAACAATTGCTGCATTCACTTGATTTTTTCCCAAAATGTATTTGTCCATATGTGGTTCTGTATATCCCTTCTGGGGATAAAATGGGGAGCTCTAACTGACTAAATCAAGTTTGATTCTGAGGCTGACATTTTATGTTCATCTCAGCCTTAGTAGTGTGTTTTGAGAGAAGTCACTATATTAAAAAAAAAAAAAAAACAAACCTACTTTGTTAATCTTCATTTTATGTGGTAGGTCTCCAGAAAAAAATAATTAAAAAAAAAATCACATGCTGTGCATGAGAGTTATTGCAACTTCGCTGCAAATGTTTTGCTTTTACATTAACTCATTTCAGTCTTCAATCTTATTCATCTTTTCTTTTGAAGAAGAACATGACTTTAACTCCATGTGAATATTATTTGAAGATTATATTCAGTCAGGAGTAGAATAAAGTCATATGAATTTGAGTCAGGAAGGAAAAAAATGTTTTATTGAAGAAATTCTAATAAAAAGAACATACATATATCATATACTTCATATTAGAAAATAACCTAAAAGTTGCAAAACTTTTCAACTGTGAAATCAAGATTTTGTATGTGCATCAGAATTCTGATCATGAGAATTTTTAAAAATTAACTTTTCATTCTGTTTTGAAACAGAAAACATTCAAATGGTTGCAGTTTTGCACTCCACTGAGGACTTAGCATGTGTTCAGTTCTCTATGTGTCTTGGGAAAGCGTTAAATCAAAATGTAAACAAAATGATAAAGCCTACACCCTGCAGCTTCATCTTTCAGTAATTGCTTTAACAAGGATTACTTTAACAGACAAATAATCTGCTCTCATTTAGAATCATAATCACTACAAATAGCATCAACTGCTAAAATCTTATATGGAAGCTAAAGGAGTAAAGAAAAACAGTTTTGGTTTTCACAAAAAAAGTTAAGTTTGAATCTTAATTATTCTTATTTACCACTTGGAAAATACACAAAGGATTTGAATTGCTAATTACATTAATTTACTTTACATAAGGTCACTTTTTAATACAATACGTCTGCAAATAGGCTAAAAAAAAAAAAAAGAACACACCTGTGACACACATTTTTCACATTACAAGACTGTATTTAGGTTACAATTTTGCAAAACATGAAGCTCCTTTACAGAAGACTGAAATGAGAGGACAGCTTTTGCAATCAAACCAGAGGGAAACTAAATTATTCATCTTCACTAAATTTTGATATTACAGCTCAGACATTTTATGTTGTCAAAGGAAGATTTTTGGATGAGACACATTTACAACAGTTCCTATATGTAAATAGTCAAGCTGGTTTTGATTAAGTTGGTGCAGCAGCAGAGTATCTGACAGGACTGTAGGTTAACAACTCAGCCAAGGCAAAATAAGCTACACAGTCACTGAGGAGTGTAGATTTACTGATAGGTCTAGGAATCTGAATCAGACATAGGCAGACCAGAACCTAATAGGAAATTTATCTTGTGTAAAGACACACAAATCAATAAAACAAAAATAAAATTATTTCCTCTTAATAACCATGATGAATAGCCATGAATACTCATGATGAATAGCCATCACTCATGAGTAGGGGCAGAGTGTGCAAAGAAAATACAATATATAGGCATTACTTGCATGAGTGTAGAATTGGTTTAATAAAGGCAGCTCTTAGTGTCTTTTGGGAACATAAAAACCAACCGCTATGAGCAAAATAGACACAATGAATATATAAGAAACACTAAATTTGACTTGAATAAATGATTGAAATGGAGACTGGGCTTTTTATAGATATTTGAATAACCCCGAGTTTAATTCCAAAATTAGTAGGATGCTTTCCTCTCTAAAAATTTTGCAGGAGATTGTCATGGCTTAGGCCGGACTGGCCACTGAGACAAATGACAGACACTGTCCCCCTCCTCTCTCTCCAAGGAGAGGATGGAGAGAGAGAAGGAGAGTTATGAGTTATGGTGGAAAAAAAGGAACGGAAGCTTGAATGAAAGTTGTGCAGACAGAGAGCTGGCGCAGCTGGCTCTATGCCATCCCTCCTCATTTTGTAACCCTTTTTTAACTTTTGAACAAAACGGAATGAATCTTGTACATTCTCAAGATTTTTTGAAAAATTCTGGGACTTGAACAATGGTAAACTGGAAAAAAATAATGTTCTTTCTGCTTTCTATCAAAACTGCAGCTCAGAAGTTTTATTGTAGTGGTTTTGAGGTAAAGCAATGAAGATATGAGTAAGGCTATTTAAAGGATTGATACAAGCAAGAGAGCTCTGAAGCCTGAAAAAAAGCTATGCACTGTGCCAGTAAAACAGTTTCTGTAGAGTGATTTGCTTCTTGAAAAGTGTTATTGCCCTTGTACAGGAAAGACATAGAAGAGAAATACTTACTTGATTCATTAGGATGACTTCTCTTACTTTTATTTCTTTTTCTTGTTCTTTTGCTTATAACTAGGCATGATGAGAACTTTTTTGCCTTTTAAGGAAGTATATGGAAGTATAAAGAACAGTTTTCTCTACAGATTATGAACATTGTTCTTTCTCCTTTGACATTAAACTTCTTAACAGAAAAGCTCTACTCAGTGACAAATTGCCAGTGCCACCTCTTTCTTAATATGTTCAAGCGTAAGGCAACTGACAGGCACAGGGTTTGCTGGTGATCTTTTCAGAAAAGTGGAGAGATTAATCAAAAAATAAAGACATTATGTTGATGGTGAATAAAGCAACCCAAAATTAAAGAGACTACATATAGACTGTCTAGCTGGAACTGAATATTTGGTCTGCCTGCACCCAAATGACCTAGTGAGGCTTTCACAAGAGCCTTCTCAAGGTGAAATATATTGTGTGATGGTAACTTGACTGTCCAGCTGGAATCATTGAGTGCAACAGCCTTTTCTCTAACAGGATATGGAAAGGTAAGAAACATTTTTGTGATGATTATATTTGATTTTTGGTCACAGATGAAGGATACAAATGATATGACTAAGAATTTTACTATTCATACAATATCCTACATGAGCATAACATGTAATAAGCCATCAAATAAAGGTTGATTTTTATAGAACTTGTTAATCACAAAGGTACAGAATTTCAGAAGTTATTGATTTCCATAGGAATGAGCCTTTTAAACACCTCTGATCATTTGCTCTTAAATTAATGTGGGATGATGTCTTTAATTCATACTTAAGTAGAGCATCCATTGACTGGTTTGAAAATATAAAACCAGGTGTGTTAATAAAATACTAAGGTGACATCCTGTTCTTGTATCAAGCCACAAGTAGCATGAGCTATTTTTAATAGTAGAATAATTTTGCATTATAGCTATAAACTTCTTTTTCAAAAAGACCTTGTCATCTGAATTTGTAAAATTCTGTTTAGGTAGGTTGAATCACCTTCAGAAAATCTCTGTCTCTCTCTCCATTGACTTTGGAGATGTTGGAGAACCTAGGATGACTAAGCTCCCACCTGGGTTAAATGGAGTGGCATTAATTAGGTAGGATAAATTGGGGACTGAAGACATCAGCTATCTTTGAAACTTCCCAGGGATCACGATTCAGCTGCAGGACCTTAAGTAGTTTATTCTGAAATGTAATGGTATGTTCTTTCAAAAATATAGGTTCTTCTATTTATCTAAAGTGTTTCCTTACAGTTTTCTTCACACCGTTTCTCAGTTTCATACAGATTTTAGTACTGAGGTCAGAACAAGGACTCTGGGAGAAAATGCAAACACTCCTGGAGGAACTGGATTCAAGCCTATTAATTCATTTCACAGGTTCTGATTCAGCAGACAGAAGCTTTATTAGCACCACCATGAAAATTATTATCATAAAACCCTTATGATCAATGGCTTTGGGAATAAACACAATCATACTTGGGCTTTGGGTCTACACTCAATCATGCTTATTACACTCAGGAGTTAACTCAAGGCACTGGGACAACTTAGGACAAACATCTGAAGGTCAAGGAGAATCCCTTTAATTTTGTTAGCTTTAACATTCATTTAAATATATTTTTATGCCGATGTGGATGAAACCAGGTTTTCATTGCCAGAACTGGCTGGCCCTAGTAGCGCATTTGCACTGCAATGATGATACACAGCCAGCATCAAGCCAGCAAGACTGCCTGGAAACCTTCCTAAAGGGCCTGGCATAACTTGCTGGAAAGACAGAGGGGAGTTAGTTAGGGTGAAATTTAAGATTACATCACCTGATGTAAAAAGGAAACTCTGATTTGCTTAAAATTCTGTCTCAGGACTGCACCCAGCTTTGTCTCTTCTCATGTCAACCCAAATGATAGAGAGCTCTGAGGTATAATGTACTTCTGACCTCTTCCAGGGCTGACTTACAAATTCATGAAGTAAAAGACTCAGAAGACTGGACATTATTTCAGTGAAATAGAAGGTCAGATAGCACAACATCAGGACAACAGGGAGCTCTGAAGACAGGATAAGGGAATTGAACTGTTCTTTTACCTTCAGGAAACAGTGAGAAGCATGGTTTCCAGCATTTCAGCTGAAGAAACAGGTAGATGAAGGAAAGCAAAAATTTAGACTATATTAAAGAATTAACATTTGAATAAAAATTCTAATAATATAGTACAAATTGTATAATAAGCATGAGGAAAACCCATGTGCTTTGTCACAAACAGCCAACAAACACTATTTTAAATAAGATATTAATATAGTATCATATAATTTGGTTTTGTAAATTGGTATGATCCTTGCACATAGTGTCAAGACAGCACAGTTCTGCACTCTCAAGTTCATGCACAAAATTTTCTCAGTCTTTTCTATAGCATATTTGGCATAACCTGGGAGACTTGGAAACCATCTTTTTACAGCATGAAGTATTAGATCTTTTCTTCAAAGGACAATTTTAAGGAAAACAAAGGCAAATGAGCAACCTGTGCTACTACCAAAATGTAAGCTCTAAAGAACTGCTAGATGTCTTGAAGTATTTAGCAGAAATCTTCAGCACAGTGTTAGAGAACCCAAGCCTCTAATTAGAAATGTAAACATTTCTCCCCTAGATATGCTCTCCAGGTGCTGAAATCCAGAAGAAAGTTTGACACTCTCCAACATTATTTTTTGACAATTGCTTAAGGCTTTTTCAGATTTCTAGTGCTGACTTGAAATATTTTGCAGCCTTGGTTTCTCTCCAAATTGTATCTCTTAATCACAACAAACTGTCACACATTGTCAGTCTCCACCAGTGGAAATGATAATGAGCAGCTTCACTTTACAAAAACACATATAACTGATTTCAGATTGATGGGGATGGAAAACAATTTTGCCCCAGCCTTTGATAAGCATATTTGTGCAGCTTGGAAATTCCATCCCAGAAGAATTCCATCCTTCCCTCTTGGCAGTTGGAAGACAGAGAGCACCTAGGCTCTCTTCCTGTAATAATTAATCATGGACCAGAATTGGTTTGCATTGTTCTCTAAACTCTGGGCCACCATTAAGGCTGCAGTCTCAAATGGCCACTTCCACATGTAGTAGTAGATCCCTGAGTAACAAATCCTCTTTTGGGAACACAGTATTACAAATGCCATAGGTGTTTTGACAAAATCCCAGTAGATGTTTTGACAAAATCCCAATGTGACATGTGTCTTTATTCTTTGATTCCACAAGGATTGTGCTTTCCTTACTTTATTACTTCTGGAATGCAAATATGTGTTTAAAACCAAATTCAAGCTAATAAACAAATCCCTAAGAGAGTACAGTTACCTTGTTGGCATTTATTCAGTATTATACCCATTCAGTCTCTGGTGATGGGGGAGCATATGAAAGGTGACAATAAAATCACTACTCCTGCAAGCAACTCAAAGTATACCACTCTCCTGCACAAAGGCAAAATGCTATTTCCCACAGGAGTTCAAAGAGCATGTTGATGGTATACATTCTCTCTGCTTGGGCAACTGCTTCCCCCTCTACCAGCAATATAACAGGAGCTGGAATTGGGGCTTTGCACAGAGCCATGATAATGCTAGTCAGTGCATCTTCCTTCTTATTTATGCAACAGATATGACTCGAGCTTCAAATATCTTTCAACTCACATTCAAAGAAGAGCAGTGAAGATGGTGAAAGGTCTAGAGCACGAGTCTTATGACGAGCAGCTGAAACAGCTGGGGCTGTTTAGCCTGGAGAAAAGGAGGCTGAGAGTAGACTTTATTGCTCTCAACAGCTACCTGAAAGAAAGCAAAAGTGAGGTGGGTGTTGGTCTCTTCTCCCAAGTAACAAGTGTTAGGACAAGAGAAAGTGACCTCAAGTTGCATCAGGGGACATTTAGATTGGATATTAGGAAAAATTTCTTCACTGAAAGAGTTGTCAAGCATTGGAACAGCCTGCACAGGGAAGTAGCTGAGTTGCCATCTCTAGAAGTATTTATAAGAGGTGTAGATGTGGCACTTAGGGACATGGTTTATTGGTGGACTTTGCAGTGTTATGTTAACGGTTGGCCTTGATGATCTTAAAGGTCTTTTCCAACTTAAATGATTCTATGATTATATGATTCTAACTCCCTCCAAACTTCAAGATTTTATGATGCTTTCCTAATAGCTTGCAAATTTAAAAGTATTATTAAAAAACCCATTTTTGGCATATCTTGGTGCTAACCCTAGCCTCATTTCTATAATATATGACATGGAAATCATTCCACTGATCCCCCAAAGTTGCAAATCTATCATGATAATGTAGCAGAGTATAGCCATGCTGTTTTGGACATAAAAAATAACTCTACCGCAGAAGGAGTTGAAAAGGACTTGATCATATGGAGTATAGTAGACAATATTGGAAAGGTCAAGCACCAGCAAAGAATGCAAGGCCAAGACCTCTACCTGTACACTGCTTCCATCTGTCCTCCATTTAATTCTATTGTGAACAGTATTAAGGATAAGGACTCACTATAGAGTCAAAGTAATTGTCTTCTTAAATGCACACAACAACATAATACATTTACTACACTCTGTTTTCCTGCAGAATTTTGAAACTCATTTACAGAATTGTAAATATTCAAGTAATGACAGCTTTCTCCACTATACAATGGATAGCATGTGTCTAATTACATTTTTGTCTGTAAAACCTGACTGTAACAAAAATGTTTTCTCCACTGAGAGAGAAACTAGATGCTTGCTCATTTGTCCACGGTATGCTCTAATACTACAGAGATCTCAAGCTGCTTGACTTTTCAAAGGTATATTTGAAGGAATTTTTTGCTTTTTTTTGGTCATGTGAATGAAATGAAAATGAGCTTCATATAGGAATTGATAATTTAAGAGTCGTTAATTATTCACAAACAAATTACTTTATGAAACTTGAAAACAGAGCAGTTACAGTAACAGTAGCTAGAGCAAACTGAAGTAACTTTATAACTACGTATAGTTATAACTTTCTAAGTAAGTACAGTGGGTATAATGGAAAATTCATTGTTTAGCACAGGGGAAGGTGGTGTAATACCTATGAGCAGCGTGGAAGCTACCACAGCTACTGAGCACACCCAAAGGGGCAAGCGATGCTCAGGACGGTAAACAACAGAGACGGTTATCATCACCTTGTTAAATTGTCACAGATTACAGATACTTATAACCAATTAAACTATCAATGCAGATGTTGTATAACAACATTTCCAATACTAACATTGAGGTGGATATAAGGTTTTTGAAGAGCTTTCTGTACAGTGGATAACTATCCTGGCAGCATATTTGTGAGATAATTGAGGTATGTTTATTTATGGAAAAGCAAAATGCTGGAAAAATGTGTTTTCAGAGTGTCTGAGTTGTCTTGACTGACATGGAATACCTAGAGCATGTTTCAAAAGCTACAAGAATCCTGAATCCAGTGGAAGTGTTGACCATCAGCCCATCTAAAAGTCATCCCACACCTACACAAAACTTTAAATGATGGATGAAATAAAAAGAACTTGTAGTTCCTGTTAGGGAATCCATTTGTTCTTTTACCACAGTGTGAGGAACATCTGTACAGCATCCTGCTGCATGCTGGCCTATTTCAGTCATTTCTAGCATTTGGAAGAAAACAACCACTTTAACAAATTCAATACTACGAATGAGATTTCTGATAATAGGGAGCTAAACACTTTTAAAAAGACAACTTCCAGTGATTTTCCAGGTACATCACAGAAAATCAGTCACCAAGTCAAGTTTAACAATCAGGTGTTCCTGGCTTCAGAAGTTATTGACTATCTTAAATTACTAACTTTAAAGATTGACTTGAATGACTACACTTGGACTACAACACAGCTAAACTGCACAATTCATCTTAATATGGGGACATCTATTACAAAATCTTCACCAGTTATGTGTATCCACTTACACCCATCATCGCTTAGTATCATTTGGCACAGCAAAAATTTACTGGTGAATTCTCCAAATTCACTGCTAGAAGTCAAGTTTATGTCACATCAACAGCTGCTAAATAAGAAGAACCTGTGAAAAGGATGAAGGATCAAGGAGTTATCACCACTCACAGAGGGTGGGGATGGGCTGGAAACATATGGGTAGCCCTACTACTCCCTTGAGGACTGCCACGTTGACCTTACCCTTGTTATTCAGAAGGCCGCAGCACGACTAGCTCCTTATACAGCTCTTAGCAGCTCCTTCACCTCACTGCAGGTAAACATTCACTTCAGGCTGGGTTGCTGTCATGGTTTAAGTGAATTAATACCAAGCTAATAATAGCTGCAGGGGGGCAATTTGATGCCAGTAGAAATTCTCTCTCTCTTGAGTTTCTTTCAGACTCCATCAGAGATGTGTAATCCCCTACCTTAAAAGCAGCAGCAGGAATTTGTGTTTGGGCATATTTCAGCAATGAGCACCTCCTGTGCTCTCCACCTTCCTTCTCTATCACCCCAATAGGAGATTTCCTGCCCCACTCTGAGAAGCAATGAATTTCTCTTTCTCTGAACCAGTCTTAGCAGCCTTTTGAAGCAAGACAGGCATTTGGCCACTACTGCTGATTTAGTACATAAGACCATGTGCACCTGTGGTGCCATATAAATAATAAACTTCCAAGTCCTTTCCTCTCCCTCCAGTGCCTACTTGAGCTGCACAATGCTGTCTAAAAGATTAATTTCTTCCCACTAGCAGCACGTATTGGAGAAATTTAAATGCCAAACATGTGCTCTGTCAGGCTTTTGATGGAAAGCCTGAAATACAGCTTTCTAGCTCTGTTTCCACATTCAGCTAAAACACCAGGAAGCTGAGAAACTGAGAGAGAAGTGTAAAGGATCTGTAGCATATATCCACAAGAGAAGGAGGAAAAGGAAAAACAGAATGCTTGCTTTCTTTGTGTTTTTCTCTTCAATACCATTTTACTTTATTCTGGTTTCTTTAGCTGTTTGTTTTAAGAGATGTTATCTTTGCTTATCTATTAATTATGGTTTATTTTGAATCTATGTATGTAATATATATCGCAATGCTTAAAAGGAATACAAACATTTTCCTTTTGCAGAACTTTTCCTGTGCAGTTGTTCTGTTATGCCATTTTGATCGCTTTTTTCCTGTATTCTAAGATCATATGAGGGCGGGTCTCTTCTGTGCCAGGGAATTCATGACTGTTTCCAAAAATACTATTTTATGATAATACCAAAAGTGTATAAATTTTATATAACCCTAACTTTTCATCCCTTAACTGTCATGGAAAAATTTTCCAAAACCCTAAAGTAACCATGAAAGGAAGACAGTCTGGCTGTCCAAAACCCAGGGTTTAGCTTCATCTCACTTGTCTGTTGGAACATACTAGAACTTTTCTTGCTATTATTTTTGCATTTTTATTTCCTTTGTAATTTTATAAGCCTCAACACCATAAATCCTAGTAAAAGAGAAAAATTGCTGAATTCAGTCTTAACTACCATGTTCTGGTGAGTTAATAATGAACCTTTTTCATAATTAGTAAAAGGTGTCACAAGATTTGCTATTTAAATTATTGAATGCTAAAACATCAACTGAAATGTCCATAATGGTGACAGGTCTTCATATAACCACTTCTGTATGACCACTAAACAAGCTGTGGATTTAAAGAAGAATATGCACTCATTAAAGTATCTCCTGCACACAAAATTCTTTCTTATAAGAAAAGTTATTTAGCATGGTGGCTAAAATATTTTTTGCCCTTCATATTTTTTTCTTTCTGACAAATGTATGACTTTTTCTTTCAAACCACATCACACCAACGCAAACCAGAAAAGCAAAGCACACAGCTACAATACCAATTATTTTTTTCTCAGCTGCTGCTTAGTAACAATGAATGTTTATTTTTAAAGTACTTTGTCACATTTAAAATCCTAAAATTAGTAGAAAAATATAAAAAAATGTTTTGTTCCCAGAAAAAGGCTTTGGGTGTCTAAAGTACATGCCAAATTAAATATGAATTTGTTACCATTATCTAATCAAAACCAAGATATTTCTGCCACCTCATTATGGTTTCTACTTATAATCTTAAAAGATACATTATTATAAAATGCCCGTGACTATTTTTAATCTAGAATTTTGAAATGCTATCTTTATCTTGCCTCTCCCTTAATAAAAGTACCTTAAATGAATGACAGTATCACTTCTTACCATGGTCAAAGTATTAAAATCTCAGAATCAAGTAAGAAATGAGTGTAGACTCCATACTGTAAATTATTCTCTGAGCTGTAACCTATTTGGACATAATTTTAAAACTTACAATTGTTGATGCCAGAAATTGTCTGTACCACCGTGTTTCCTAGTGTTTTTGTAGTAACCAATTTCCTTTCTATTAGCATTTACATCAAAAAATAGTGTACAATGATTATTTATTGACAATAGAAAGCTGTCAACTCCTTGTTCATCTTGGGGCAGCTTGAGAATTGAAGAGCAAAAGTGATGCACAGCAGGCTGAAAAGCTTTTTAAATCATGTAACTTATTTATATTTTTTAAAGAACCCAAAGACACCTTGCAGAATCCAAAATATTGATTATGTCCTTACTCTCCAACTAGATTTTTAAATTCAGTAAACCAAACTAGAAAATCTCCACTCTACTCTTTCAGATGCTTGAATCAATACGTAAAGCTGTGCTTTTGCACATGCCAAAGGAATCTGTTTCTTAAGGTGCTGAATCCTATTTCCTGCTTAAAGTTTTGTGGTTTCAGAAATTAGGTGATTCTTACAGTTATTTCCATGGAACACCCCAAATTATTCAGTGTATTCTAAGTGCTGACGCTGAAGCACAGGATTCAGCTGTCCTGCCCAGCGTCAGTGAGAAGGAACAGCAGGTGAGGCCCATGTTTAGTGGGCCCAGGCATAAAGTGGGACTTAGTTCCCTTTGCCCCCATTCAGTTTACAGGAGACTGTCCTGGTCACCTGGTGACATGTTAGACAGAGGGAGAGCTTTCTAAAGCTCTTTATTGCAGCTACACCACTCTACAGACTGGGGATGCAGAGGAACCCAAAAACAGAGAGGGGGTCTCAGCAGATGCATTATTTCATGCCTTGGCAAATGGGCTCTCGCAAAAGAATGGCTCCTTCCCTCCTTGGTGCTTCTGTGATTTTCCCAATGGATATTTAGCATAAAACCCACAAAACCCCACAGGGCAAGTAGTCATTCCCTATCCCTTCTCTTTCTCACTCTCTCAGGACTTCTGTTCCTGTTTACACCAAGCAAGCAGAGGGGGAGAAGGTGCCTCCTGCCAGAACACTGCAAGGACCCCCAGCCAGAGCTCTGGGTGGGATCTATAGGTTCATCACTTTGCTCTTCTCCCCTCCTCTACGGATGAATCAGTATGTAATTTCTTGTTTCTCAGCCAAGTGTCCCCAGTATATCAGAAAGAGAATAATTAAGTAGCAGTGTGACCTCCTCCATCTGTAATCTAGGTAGAAATGGTAACCTGGCTGTCCTTGTTGACATAAATCAAATGACAACCTGGCAATGCTGGTTCACTTAACCAGAAGACCAAGTCAGGCAGTAAATCTCAGTGAAGGGTCTTCAGTTGCACCACTGTCTTTAGTCCTTCTCTTAATTTGGCACAGGTCTTGTCATTGTCCTGCCTGAAACTCAGTCAACTCAGAAAATATTGTAAACTCTACTGCAGAGCAGTAGGCTTTAGACTTTCCAGAAGGCTTTAGACTTTCCAAACCACAGAGATACACAAACCAGTATCATTATATGTCAGATCTTCAAATGATATAAGTTGGAGTTGTTCCAAGGAGAAGAGTACACCTATAATGACTTCTAGTGTCTAAGGCTTCATGCCAGCAATGCAACCCCTTGGAGGAGCACAGGCAGCTTCTGTCACAAAAAGCGATTAACCAGGGTGTGGCTGTGGCATGCAGAGCTTTCCGGGTCAAGACAAGGCAACTGTAAAAGACTTTACTAATTGCTGGATTAGTTAAGATACTTTGCTACTGACTCCTCACATTCAACAGAAAAATATCATGGCTAGCAAGAATTCTTACCTTATAATTCTACCATGCTTCTAATTTTGGCAACTAAACTCCTTCTCTGTGTCTTACCACCAAACCCAACACTTCAATTACAATAATTCAGGGAATTCAAACATACGCTTATAGTTACCTGGAAGTGATTTGATGTTCAGTCTTTAAAAATAGAAGCCTATTATTTATGAAAATAAAAATAGTTAATTAACAGAAAATGAAAGTTCTTCTAGTCCAAAGCAACAACAACAAAAACATTTTGCTAATTGGGAATTGCTAGATTAATGACCAGACTAAAAACACTCCTAGAAAAAAATTGAAAAGGGAATGTTACTCACTGTTAAATAAAATTTAACAGACTTTTTCAAGAAAAGTAAAATGGAGCCCAGATTAACAGGTAAAATGATTTCAGAGTCCTCACCTTATTCAGTAAATATCTGGTGCTGAATTGGGAACTGATAGATTTCCACAGGGAGAGGTAGTGCACAGTTGCCCTGTCCCAGAGAGAATGCCCAGCCCACAATGGACATTGTGACCCACAGAGAGAGCTGAGTAGCAGTATAAAGTGACCAGCAAGGGTGCCTGCAGCTGCAGCAGCTATTTTCTCTGGCGTTAGGAGTGTCATTTAGATAATACAAATATAACTATCCCATTACTCCCACAGAACATGCTCATAGGTAAACCACTGAGGAACTGGCAAATTGCTTTAAATTCTCTTTGCTGAGAGCTTATTGCTCACAAGGGACTGGTTCTTCCTCTGTGTTTCCAGATGTTAAATTGCTTCATGGACACTTCCACATAAGTATTTGCTGCAGTGACTTCAGAGGAATTGAGGAAGTGATGATGTGGTGAACGTTGCTGTAGTCCAAACCATGTGAAATCTGGAAAAATCCCATTTTAAAAGCATTTTTCAGTTGGAAAGTCAGAAAGTATGAGTTCATTCTTTACTTTTCAAAGTCTTTTCTGAGTGTACTTTACTACCAATCCTACCATTTAGAGCAAAAATCCACTCCATCAAGTAAAATATATTCTCACCAGAATAAAATTGATTGATTGTGTCACCTTTGATAAGCTGTAAGGGCTGTACTATCTCTGAACAGCTGGTACATGCAAAGGCTACTATGGTAGTTCAATCCTGGGCATTCATTTACTACAGAGTGGCAACATCAAAATAATCCTGTAAGCAACTTGCTTCCCAATCTTCTCCTCTCAACACAATGAAAGAAAATTTCCCTTGAAATTCTAACTTCATTGGGGAAAAATAATAAGCAAATATAAACACTGTTTTGTAAGAAAGTAAAGATTAAAGTCAGAGA
Organism: Scolopax mira; assembly: GCA_004320125.1. Classification (NCBI taxonomy): domain Eukaryota; kingdom Metazoa; phylum Chordata; class Aves; order Charadriiformes; family Scolopacidae; genus Scolopax; species Scolopax mira. The sequence goes on from BJBW01000908.1 coordinate 210,207, forward strand.
TGAAGTTATATGTCTATTCAAAATAAGAATTAATTATACTGAAACAAAGGTACAAAATCCACATACAGATATTCACTTACATATGTAAACATTACCATCGAGCAGACTCACTAGATGATTACTCATTTGGAAAAGAAAGGCAAGATATGTGGAGTTTGAAATTATCACAATGTTTTAGGAATACATCCTAATGTTTTAGGAAGCATTTCTTCATGGAGAGGGTTGTGGATCATTGAAATAGGCTGCCCAGGGAAGTGGTTGAGGCACCATCCCTGGAGGTGTTCAAAAGATGGGTTGACTTAGTCTTTAGGAATATGGCTTAGTGATTTTTGTTAGAGTTAGGTTGGACTAGATGATCTTTAAGGTCCCTTCCAACCTAGACAATTCTGTGATTCTATGATTCTATGATACTTTTACACCGAGTTCAATATTATTTTTTTAATGGCAGAAGTAAAGGGTAATGTACTTTAAAGAGACTCTCTAAAGAACGAACAGATCATTAGGATAAATGGCTAACCATGTGTAACATAAATATGATACCTTAGTGCTATGTAAACATTGATGCTCAGCAGTGCATGAGACAGGAGGGTGAGGAGGTTATGCCCTCAAGCATCAGATGTAGTAGTCCTAACTACTATAATGAATAGCCTTGTATTCATTATGCTGATTAGTATGTAATGCTTTGCTTGCATCATATATCAGACTAGAAACTGAAGTGGGCAAGGGATCCAGTCCCATGTTCATCAGACAACCTTTTTGCAAGACTTGGAAGTTTCACAGGTGCCCAGTACTGATTTCCCTCCCAAAGTTAGCCCTCTACATACCTTCTGATCCCAGCCTCAGATGCTGTAAGAAATGAACAGCACATCCACTGGCCCGGGGACATGTTGCAGAAAGGAAAACAGTCCTTTTTTCCAGTTTGGCCCTGGAAAACAGTTCTGTTCCCAAAGGAAATGCTAACATTGTTTAGCCTGCATTGGAGACAGAAATAAGAAAGAAAGGATAGAATGTAATTTCTCCCTTTTGGTCTTGCTACAGTTGGGGAGATCCGTCCAAGACATTAGGCAGCAGATCAGTATGACAATATGTAAAGATTGCCATCAGGGACATCTCGTTTGTGCATTCAGTTGCTAAATAGCTCTTTCTACTTAGCCATATGGGCATCCTACTGTGTTTATGTAATTTAGGCACAAATACACAATCCTAGTGTGAGTCACCACAGTCTCCCCCACGTGTTATGAAATTCATTAGATTCTAGTCCCTGGCTATAGAACAAAACTAATGCTTCTCTTTCAAACACCCACTTTAGTGTCCTTTATTTCCGCACAATCTCACCATGAGGTATCTTCTAGCTTTCAACACGGCCCCTCTGGGATTTCAGATGTTATGTCGTTGTCTGCCAGCCCTGGGAACCACCAGAAGGCATTTCAGTTTGTCAGGAAAGTTAAGCAAGCCTCAGCTCTCCCTGAAGGATCCCCTGACACAGGGATGTCCAGGCTCCTTGAAACACTCCTGAACCAATGTGCCTCTTCCTGAGAGAATGCAGCCATTGATGGGCTGTGTAGGAGGCAATGGCACAGCATTAGCTTAATTTAGCAAAACCCTCATCCTTTGCAACAGGATTTCTATTGTTTCCCTCTTCCCTCTTTATATTTTCCCAGAGACATGAATTCAAGAACTACCACTCTAAACTGCAGCTGATGATCATATAGCCCCAGTAATAAGCTGATGTTCACAACTAGCTCTCAATAAGCTCTGAAGAGTTCATCGTAAGCAGGCAGGGATTCTGCTTTGGGGCTCTGAGTGCTCTTGGCTTTTTGCATCATTCTCTGGAAGGCACCAAAACTGCTGCTGAACTTCCTGAGCTAGATTGGGACTAAGAGCATTTTAACTGCTTTGGGGGTAGCACAAATGCCAGAGTTAATCATACTGGAAAACACCACACACAGGGCTACCTTCAGTGATACTGCATCCCAACTGTCATACCACAAAAATCAGGGACCATGCTGTAAACAGGGATCATCAAACAACCAGCCTGAGTGTCCCTCCACCACACACAGTATCTGTGTAAACAGTTTTATCCATCCTAGCTGCCAGTGTTGACTGCATTCGTACTCCATAGGTTAAGCTAACCCTTTTGTTAACTTAATATATTTTACATCAATTAGCAGGAGTTCTTTCAACTCTGATAACAATGTGTAGTTGAGATTAATGACCTGATTTTCCTAAGTATTTTTCAGTAACTATGAGTTTTCTTTATTTACAACATGGGAGCTTTCTGAATGCACAGAGAGGCTGACTGGGAGGATACATCTCTTAAAAGCACTAAGCATCCTCAGCTTCGCCTCTGATCAATCTGCTTCACTCTATATGGACACACGCTCATGCACTGACTGAGGAACTCATGTTGCTGTTTTATTTATACCCATTCTAAAATGTAATTATACAATATGAAAATTTCTTCTCAATAGCATGGGCACTAAATAAGTGTTTTAATGTGGTGACACAGGGCACGGACTCTGCAGGGGGGTGAAGCGACTTCTTGACCAAATATATTTCCTTTATACAATGTTATATACCTTATAATTATACTTAGAGGAAATTATTGAATGTCTACTGCTCTACTGCAGTAGAGTTCTGGGTCATCATACGGATGAGAGAGCATTGCTGAAGCTTCAGGACAAGTACCCAAGATTATATGACAGTTCAAATGGTAAGTAAAATCTGGAATATTTCTCCTGTTAATTAATTTACAATTAAATTTACAAGTAAATTAATTGTATAATATTTTCTGTTTGCTGTTGGTTGTTTTTTTGTTTCTTTTTTTTCAGAGGAGTGCATTGTACTCTTTGTTGTTGAAAGTGAGCAAGTGAAGTATGCATGTAGTCAGGGAGTGTAAACGGTAGGGTAAATATTTTGACAACCCCAGAGGACCTGTGTAGAAACTTCAGGAACTACAAATTATCAAAGTAACGTGTTGCCGTAACATTCATGCTGAAGTGATCAACAATTAAAGACTTAATAGATGTCAAAATGTTGCAAGATACTATGTGGTATCTCACAGATGTGAAGACAGCAGTTGCATTCCCTAAGGATGACTGTTTCAAAGTCATGACACCATTGCAGTGCTATGGAAACACTGTAGAACCCTGAAAGGTAATCATTTTAATGTAATCATTACCTTTCAAAAGCTACTTAGGCCAATTAGCTACTTAGGCTACCAGGACAATGTTCTTGCAAATTCTATGCCTACAAGCAACAAAGACTAAATCACACACACTAAGTATATCACATTACACTTCTGTGAGGCAAGTACCTGTTTGAAGTGAGATGATGATCAAGAAATCTCTTAGATTAGAAGCTCAGAGATTTAGACTTCATTGCTGGGTGAAAAACATTGGCAAGTGTTTTAAATCAACTTTTTTGATCAAAAGCCCCATATTCTGATTTAGGGTGTCCACAAAGCAGCACTGTGACAGAGCTGTCAGAACAGAACTGAGAAATCAGCTCCTGAATTCAATCAGCTCCTACTCCCCCAGCAGAAATACCTCAACTTGTTCACCTCCTGGCATGTAGACACATCTCTTATGCTGCTCAAAGCAGCTGTGCTGAGCTTGACACAGGACTTCATCCCCAGCGACCAATGGTCTGGGACACGCTGCTGCCCATCATGTGTAAATGCAGCATTTCTGTCTGCCTTTCCTTCAGGGAGGCAGGGATGACTCTCAGTCCTTATGCAGATACTTATTTGCAACTAAAATTTAAAGGACCTTTAATATCCTAATCCTCTTTTCAAACAAGACTGCAAACATTTCATTAACTGTTCAGAAACTATCATAGGAAGGACTGAGAGACAGATGTATGACCAGTCACACAGAATTTTTTTTAGTCTCATTTTCTTAGGAAACCAAGGCTATAAATACAGCCAAGTTGCACACAAACCTTTGAGCTTCTTTTCATGTCAATATTTGTTCAATGGATACAATGTTTCTACAACCAGGGTGAAGCATCATTATTTATTTATTCACCTCAGAGCTCATTTAATCACCTCCTACCACATAAAACCTATGAAGGTTTTTTATACAATCCCCAAATACTAGGAGAGAGGACAGATAAAAAATAGACATACCATTTTTAGACTGTTCCTCTCTGATCTTTTTGAGCAGAAGGCAAAAAACTTCCACAAAATCACTCAGCACAGCTTTCATTCATCTCTTTGACATCATTTTACAGCTCTATGGAGTACACAGAGAGCTTGGCAGGAGCATTTTGCACAGTATCTGCCATTGCCTGTGCAGCAGGTCACTTGGGAAAGCCCTGAGAAAACTGTATTGTAATAGTGAAAGGGAGATGTTATAAACCTTTGAAAGCAGATCTTTCCTGGCTGCTAATCCATGTAAATACAAATGTAGGCTTGTCTTTTTAGTAGAGAAAATGTAAAATCAGGACCTGAAAAGGTACTGGCACAAAGCAAAGGAAACGGAAGTTAAATGTCAAAATTCAGCTCTCAGTCTGTTAGGATCAAAAAAATAACAGTAAAATGTAGCCTGTGATGGAAAAAGAAAAGTCCTTTGAGGACCGTAGGCAGTGTTGATGGAGCTTTCAGCTTGGGGTACCCTGCACAGCAACAAGTGGGGTCTTGCCATTTGCATAACTGATAAACAACCAGCATGTTCCAGTTGTGAGTAAATTCACCTAGTAATGAGTGATAAATTGGATAATGGGAAATACAAGTAATGGCCAAGCACAAAGCCTTTAGGCACTCCATCTGGTAGACAAAGTAGAGATTGATGAGCTTCATTAAATGACCAATTTTAGCTTACTCTAAAGGGAAAATCCACACCGTAGCATGGGCCTGCTGACAGATGCACAGGCAGAGGTGCAAAGCTGAGGAGCTGAATTAAACCAGTGTTGAGATTAACAGTAACCAAAGAAATGCCCTGAAAAAAGTCTGGCTGTTTTCTTTATCAGCTGTATTCCTCACAGCAGGGCAGAACCAGGCAGAAAGACATTTCATTTCGGTACTTTCTACATCAGAACAAACCCCAGATACTTTCCAGTGCTCTTGTGAAATATCTGGTTTTGGATTAAAAAGGTGTGGGGTTTGTATTATTCTCCTTCTCTCTCCCAGCCTCTCCCTCTTTCCTGCTTTCAAATAAAGATTGATAACAGAATGCTGCTCTGAGAAGTCACACACACAATTAAAAAAAAGGAGCTAAATTTATTGTGTCCTCATGAAAAGCTTTAGCTAAACGGTGTGTTCCAGCAAAAATGCATTTCTCTGAAAATGTTCCAATCGACTCAATTTTTTTCTTCATCTGGTCCAAATACAAAAGAGGGAGGCTTTGGCTGATTCTGCTCCTACAAGGCAGCAGTAAGGGAGAAGCTTTTCTGCAGAGCCATCATGATGATGAGCAGAGGCAGGTCCCAGACAGCCAAAAGTGGCAGTGTGAAAGTTTAGGGCCTTCTCTGAGATAGGAAGGGAGTGAGAAAAGAGCTGGGAGGCTCTGCAGAAGTCTGAGTGAAGACCCAGCTGAAAGATAGTTTAGAAAAAAATGTATATTTCTCAGAATAATTGTTCCCTTAGACATTGTAGCATAAGCTAAATATAAAGACAAGGGAAAGAAGCTGTAACTCTCCTCATTCCCCATTCTGCTGAAATCAGAATCTTGTAGGGATGGATTAGAGCTAAATTAATTCTTACATACAATCATAGAATCATTTTGATTGGAAAAGAGCTTGGGATCATCGAGTCCAACCATCTATCCTCCTCTACAAAGTTCTCCCCTGCACCATATCCCCCAACGCCACATCTAAACGACTCTTAAAACACGTCCAGGGATGGTGACTCAACCACCTCCCTGGGCAGCCTATTCCAATGCCCAACAACTCTTTCTGTGATGAGGTCTCCTCTCAGCCTCCTCTTCCTCAAACTAAACAGTCCCAGCTCCTTCAACCGCTCTTCGTACGATTTGTTCTCCGGGCTCTTCACCAGCTTCGTTGCCCTCCTCTGTACTCACTCCAGCACCTCGATGTCTCTCTTGTATTGAGGTGCCCAGAACTGGACACAATACTCCAGGTGTGGCCTCACACGGTGTGTACTCACCATGCTGAGTACAGGGGGACAATTACCTCCCTACTTCTGCTGGTCACACTATTTCTAATACAAGCCAGGATGCCATTGGCTTTCTTGGCATCATTTTATCCAAGAAGAATGGTACAGATTTGTGTCATGATGTATTTTCATGTATGTATGACTCTAACTTAGCTATGGCACATGTTTCAAACATGAGGATTTTTCAGGAAAGCCATGAGGAACTTAATTTTTAAATGATAGTTTGCACTACTTTATTTCAATCCAAAACAAGAATGGATCTTTAAAAGTCTACACCGAGGGCCTGATGCTGCAATAACTTCAGTTATTTAAATTATAGACTTTGCCTCTAATGAAAGCAGAAGTTATCCTTGAGTGAGTGATTAAAATTCAATGATATGCTAACAGTATTTCCAGGCTGTATTATCAATGCAGCGGGAGGAACACATATTCACAAGATTAGATGGCTGCAGATCCAGCATTCAAAAATCACAAAAAACCAAAAAGCATCATTAAGATTTCCTCGTGAAAGATTTGAAGAATGAAAAAGAATAATCTTTCATGTTTGTTCTACACAAACAGAGTTATTCAAGCATTTAAACTGGCTACTTCAGCAGTTTATTTGCCAAAGTGAGATTTTTTATTCCAATTGCCTACCAGAATGCACTTCTGGGAAGAGATTTTGTGAGGGGCATTTCCAGACCTCCCCGTACTCCTGGTGTTGCTTTGGATGCAGGACTTGACATTGATATTTCATTTTTTGGTTTTCATCTGCTGCTATTTCTGTCTTATGGTAAAGAAAACCCAAGGGGAAAGAAAAAAACCCTCAAGGAAATGATTTTCCAAAGCCCAGGTGGATTTCCAACTTATATTTTTAGAAACAAGGTTGAAATAAATTCCTTCATATTACTAGTGGAGTCCTGGCCAAAGCTGTGTGTTTGTACCTGCAGGGATGAAGTTGAGGCAATAAGGTAAAACACAGAAGACTGGCATTTCAACAGACATCTTGATATGTCCATTAATAGCATTTCTTGCAGGTACCATCTGTTGTACTTAAGCTGCCATATATATGGCAGCTGCATGGCATCCCTCCTCATTCTCTTTCTGTGTGCTACAGGACACTGTAAGAATCCTCATTTTCCACTGAGGGCTTGGCACAGGTATGAAAACACTGAGTTATGAAAATACTGCTGTAGGTCTAACTCTGTGGGAGAAGATGAAGACGAGATATAGGACACATGCTTCCTCATGTGAATGAGGGTAGGCATTCAAGCTGTAAGGCATTGCTTTTGTAGACTTTAGAAATCTAAGGCTAGAATATAATGGCAGTAGAGGCAACACGGAAGCAGAGTAATTCCTTGGTTGCTAAAAGATATATAGAAAAGTCCCAACAGCATTAACAGCATAAGGGTTTTAGCTTTACATTCTTCATTCCAAATATCTTCCTATCACAATTCAGATTGCCACTCCCATAGCCACAGTTGGGTGGTGGGAGATCAGAGCTTCACTGCTATTGTACCCAAATTGTTTCTGTTGGATCCTCAGCAGTTGCAGCCAATTCTGGATAGTTGATATCAGAATCTAGGAGAGATGGAGTAGTATAGTAATATAAAAATATAATATTTTTATGTTATTTTATCCAAGAAAAATAAATACATTTTTAAAATAAATAACTCAGTCTGTCATGGCTTGAGATTTATGGCTTTGTATACCAGTGTCTTCTAATGTTGGAGAAAACAAGGTTTGAAGTGGATAGCAAGGAGCAGCAAACTTGGCATGATAAAAGACTGGTTCTCAAGGAGTAGCACAGTTGTTGTGGAAGTGAGGAGTAGTCCTTCCACATTGGTACAAGAGTGTATTGAGGTTGTCAGCAATTGACAGGATATGATCAGAAATTCTCAGTACTAAGCAGTAGAATTGTTGTTAGCATCAGATACCTGCACAGGAATAGCTACATGTAGTCTGACACCACTTAGACTATTCTGGTTAGCAGGAGGTTCATCAAATTCTCACATGAAAAAGTTTCTGGAAAGCTTTTAGGGCTCACAGGAAGATCCCTGCCTTGTGGAACTGTCTGTTTGTCCCAGATTTCCCAGAAGGCCATTTACAGCAATTCATATTTAAAGACGTCAATCGGATGAGTGCAAATAGAGGTTCCCAAAGGTTACTTTTATTTTACTCTTTCCTTTTTCCAAAAGCTGATAATATCCCACTTGTATTGTGCACAATTCAGCTTTGGACTACAGCTGAATTTCCTAGACAGTAAAAAATGGTCTGTTTAGTAGTAGATAGTTGAACATATTGAGAAATAATCTTAAGATTTCTTATTTTAAAGATTCTAATAATGTGACTTCGATTAGGTCTTCCAGGCAAAATCTGAAGTGCTATCTGAAATAATATATCCAACACTGAAAAAAAATTTATATATAAAGTGATGAAGTTTGCCATGCAACAGCAGCTAGCTACAAAGAGACTCTGGCATAATTATGTGGTAAGAAAAAAAAACTTAAAAAAACCCTAAGAACTGCTCTACAAAAGCTTTTATTTAACCACTCCATTACTTTTCTCTCCCCATCCTGCTGAGAGGGAGTGACAGTGGCTTGATGAGCACCTGGCAAACAGCCAAGCTCAACCCACCACAAAAGCATTCAGTTTGAGCCATCATGTTTGAGCAGGCCATAGTAGCTGACTAATCTAGTGGCCTTCTATGATGGAGCGACTACATCCAGTTCTGTAATCCCCAGTACAAGAAAGACATGGATCTATAGGACTGGGTCCAGGGGAGGGCCATGAAAATGTTCAGAGGGATGGAACACCTCTACTATGAGTACAGGAAGAGAGATTTGGGGTTCTTCAGCCTGGAGAAGAAAAGGCTGCAGGATGACCTTATTGCATATATACTCTCAGTATATAAAATGTGCTTACGAGAAAGATGAAGAGACTTTTTACCAAGGAATGTAGTGACAAGACAAGGGGCAGTGGTTTGAAACTGAAAGATGGTATGTTTAGGATATAAGAAATAAACCTTTTATGATGAGGGTGTTTAGATCATGAAACAGGCTGCCCAGAGAAGTTGTGGATGCTTTATCACTGGAAGTGTTCAAGGTCAATTTGGACAGAGATTTGAGCAACCTGATTTACTGAAAGATGTCCCTGCCCATGGCAGGGTTGTTTGTACTAGAGGATCTTTAAACGTCTCTTACAACACAAGCCATTTTGTGATTCTATTATTTTATGATAGTGAAAGATGCTTTCAGAATTAATTTTATCATTTCCAGGTTCCATAGCAATACTTAGTGGACAAGAGAAAATAAGAGAGAATGAGTGCAGCAAATAGAAGACTAAAAAAGAAATATGTAGCATGACAATACTTTGGCTGGTCCACTGCTAATCAACTACTCATTACTATTAATAGCATAATTAAAAGCAGCATAGTTTTTCACCTTTCCCCAGTAAAACAAGTAATTGTACAGGTAACATGGGAACCCTAAAACAAATAATACTAAATTAGTCTATTGGTCCTTAATTTTGAACACAGAGTTTATGAATGAAGCCTGATTTTTATAAGCATTTCAAGAGAGCTTCAGAGCTATTATCAATAATTTGATCTAAATAGTCTGGGTTTATTAATTTAATATAATCAAGATGGTTTGTCCTAAAAATTACAAGCTTTAGAGAGTTAAACACTTGTGTCTAGTGAGAAGTTGATGGAATCAGCATGCATCTGAATGTACTTTTCTAAGTAATTTATATTCACAAAAAGCAAGTTTTAAATCATAATTTGATTTGCATCACAGTGAGTTTAGGTAAATTGTAGTGCATGGTAGTCAGCCAAGAAGACCACAATTTAGTACAATCATGGTTTTCTTGATTGGTTACAAATTGAGACCATCTATGAATGCACTCAGTACTTCATTTTGCTTTCAAGAGAGCAATTAATTTTTCATTGCAAACACTAGTTCTGGGCTCCAGTGACAGAGGAAATGGCAATACTGTTGGCTAATAAGATAGACTGTACCTTTTATAAGCCTTTTGTGAAGGAGTGATTCAAAATATTCACATAGTTTCCTAAAGGATACATTCTTTGGTTCTACCTGGGGCACAAATTGTCAGTCTTTACAAAAATTGCGGTCTTTTCTGGATGTGACAGTGTGCTCCATTTCTTTGTATTAGCCTTCAGGATAGAGTACTTTGGAAAGAAGCTCCTCTCTCCACTGAGAGAATTCAACCCCTCTGTCATCTCTCTGGCCAGGAAGAGAGTCATCTACCATGATTTATTCCTATCTCAGTCAGGTCACAGTGCAGAAAATAAGTGTAGAAGGTCGGCTAAGTCAGGGTGGCTTCAGGGGCATCTGGAGTTCATGAAGAAAAAGTATGCTGTCAAAAAAATTTCCCAGGGAGTCCACAGTTCAGATATAGTTCAAATAAAATCAACACCCCTTTACCACCTATTTTGCATAATATCTTAGAAAGGAGTTCACACTGGTATAGAAGGTTTTCTGGAGGCAAAGGCTGGTAAATGGGTCTGTGAGTGGATGAATCAGGGCCTCACACAGTGTGATTGAAAGTCTCTGAATCCAAGCCAGATATGGATCTGATACAGGCTTCTGTTTTTAATTCTGAATTGAAAGACACTTTTGACTTAGTGCACTCTGAGGTTTTGCATATCTTCTTTATTGGAACAAATAGAAAAGGCTTGAGTAGCCTGACAGATAGCAGTTCAAATCAGTATAATGCCTGATCATATAATAGACACACAGAGACTAGGGTGTGGTCATTTGTGAGCATTTACAGGCCCTGTTTTTCAATTTTCCTTCCTCTTCCCGCTTTCCCAAAGAAAGGGTGCAGTTATTCCCCCTTTTAGTCAGTATGTCCCCTGTACACTTGGCAAGCAGCTCTGATCATCACCCAGATGGGTCAGAGGCAGGTATCTGCTCCTCTTGTAGCAGGAAACATAGAACAAAGATACTCTTTGTTCAGAGCCCAGTAATGCAGGTGCATTCAAGTGACAAAGGAAGGCAAGGGCAAGGTGCGACAACTCCAGTGACAACTCCAGCGACGACTGAAAGAGTGTACTCCACAGGTACATGTGATGGTGGTCCTGCTGTGAGCCTCAGTTTGTGACTGAGGCAGCTGCTTTCCTTTCCCTGAATATAGGCCAATGAATTTAGGCTGCAGATTTTTTTTTTATTAATTTTTTTCTTTTTTTCAATGAAACTTCTCACTGAAACTGTTGATGAAACCTTTGTTTTGCCACTTGTTTGTCAGAACACTTGTACACCATTTTTAATAGGATTCACTGTCTCCATAAAATGCAAGTTTTCTGTTTTCACATATATTTTATAAGCACAGCCGTATAAAAGGCTCCTTCTGAGCTCACAGCTTTGCTCCAGATCATTTCTTAATTTCTTTTCTATGCCATTTCCTGCTGCTCCAGAGTCTCTTTCTTCCAGTCTTCTTGATTCCTCCCATATTGTTCCAATTACTTAAAAGATCCTTTCAGGATAAATGTCAATTGCTTTCTCTCCATTCAATTCCTATCAACCAGACAGCATTAATACATTTAAAATAGAAATGCTGCACAACCTGAATTTCAAAGAAAAGTAAAAGCCATTACTCCCTGCTTAAGCTCTTCTCCAGGTAGAGAGCTGCCTGTTGCTCTTCAGCCTGTCCATTGCTGATAAACAGCGGGAAGGAGCCTACCCTTCCTGCTCATGATATCTGCACAAAGTAACATCTGGCAGCACTGTGCAGATTTTATTTTAGTTTATTTTACTGTAGGAGAAAGCACGGTTTGTTACATATTTGTTTTGTAAATTCCATTTCCATTTTAATTAGAATGCAAGTTCCTGCAATTTCCATCATAATTACCATAATCTGCTTATAGTCAGTATGATGAGTACAGCCAGGAGAGGCAGCTGGGTTACATTTACTTTATCCTGGGTAGAAATCTTTAAACAGATAAGTATTGGAAATAGTTCCACAATCACTCTTTTTAAGATAATATCCATGTGCAGGAGTTACTTGATGAATTGTTTATAGTAGGATCCATGCAGCAGGGAAGAAACAGTTTTAAAAAGTGTCTCTGGGTGTATAACAATATTCATAAGCAGAACTCATTTTTTCTGGTTTTGTTGTTTATGGAAGAGATCACATTGAGGATGCCTATGTTTTCTTGGAAAATAATTATATAGGTAGGCACATATTATGGATTTATTCACTATTGAATTTTATGCCCGTGTAACTCAATTGAGTCCGGAGTTAGAGTAATACAGCAGTAAATCAGACTCTATTATTCTTAGTTACATATGTGGAGTCACAAGCTAAATTCACTGTGATACGTGTGTGGGAGGGTGCTTTAAAGGCGCTCTTCAGCAAGAGCCATCAGTCTTTCTGATTGCACTTGCCTCTTCTCCACAGCACACTCTGTAACTAAAGGAGAGCTTCAGAGGTGCTTTAGCAGGGCATCCTCATCTCCTCAGAGCAGAGAAACTGCTGCAGAGAAAGTGGGACATTCAGTGCTCTTTCTCACCTATTCTGGCTTCACTCTTTGTCAACATCATACAGCTTAGCTGTAAAATTGATCTGGAGGAAAAGAGTATAACAAAACTCAAGGACAAGGTTGGGGAAGAGAGGGGTGGCTTTATTTCATGAAATCTCTAGGCAGATTAATTTTACCCACTCAGGCTTATTCTCTCACAGCCTCCTTTCACTTACACCGTCATGTTTGTATACTTACAAGTCCACAAATATGCATGCCCAAGTGGTCTGGCCATGATCAGTTGTGTGCAACAGGGAGAACAAAAGGCTCTGCCTGATGAGGCTTCAGGTTTTTTTAGTTCCTCTTGACTGGTGATGAAAAAAGAGTTTTCTTTTATATTCTTTAGGAATTACAGTTGTTACAGGGTGGTCCTTTGCTTCAGAATTGCATGTACTTCAGGCTCCACAAATCTCAGACAGTGTTACTGCTTGTTGTCTGCCTGACCTTGTTTGAAATACATTTTTGAAATATATATATCTTTACAGTTATTGTCTGTTTTCCCACTGGGCTGACACAAAAAGGAATGGCATATATGATGTGCCGTAACCTCCTTGCCCCCAGCCTGTGGTCAGAAAGCAAGGTCTTCCCCTAACAAGGGGCATCTCTGCTGGGCTCTCAGCAGAGTGCAAGCCTTTGGGGAGGGAATAAACATCATGTTCCTCAACTTGATTGACAGGGAACAGTAAGTGCCAATATAGGTCAGTCTTTGAAAAAATATTAAGGTTGCTGTGAGTATTAAAAGTCTCTTCACATATCTCCCCCTAAAAAGAAAGCCAAAAAACCACCACACACCAAGGAGAAGTCTTCCCAGAAGCTCTCAATAGTGAATAGATTTGGATCTTTGATTGATAGTGTACTTGATTTTTTAAAAAGATTAATTTTTCAATAGTGTTACAAATGTATAGAACCAGAAGCAAAAAGCATGTCAAAAGATCTTTTTATTATTATTTTAGAAAGGTTTTAATAAGATTTGAGCAAAAGTTTAATACTGAAGGCAAACTAAATCTGTAGCACTATTTATGACTCTCTAAGACATGTTCAAATGGTCTCTTTAACTGCCTGTACTTCTGGCCTTAAATTACTGCATGAATGTCTTTAAGTTTTTAAGTGCTTTATTTCAGATTAAATTCCATTTGCTAAAGCTAAAATATAAAAAAATTGTTTATTAATTATGTGGCAGCACGATTGTCATCTCCTATTTAAAAAATAAAAAAGAAATAAAGCATGCTAAATTGCCCTGGTTACTATTTACATAATGTTTTCCCTGCACTCACCATTTGAACAATTGTGATTTGTTTGGAAACTTCTTTGTGTGGATGTATTGAAGTAGCTAATCCGAAGTTTACCATGCAGAAATTGATTATTTAATTGAATAAAAGTTGCAAGATTTTGATCAGGATTCCTTACTGCAGAAACATGAAATGTCCATAACATTCTTGATCACTGGACTAACAAAATTAAAACAACCAGGTTTTCTTGCTACTTAAACTGCAGCCAAGATCCCACAGTTGTTGATGTGGGATTTGCTGACTACCAAAACATTTAAAAAGATAAATTCGCTTTGGATTAGATAGAGGAAAAGAACCACAAATTTCTAAGTTATAAACTATATACAAATTATTTCAGACCAATAGCTTTCATAAAGGCATAAAGCTGGCATCTACAGTTGGAGCCAAGCTAATATGCTCCACAGTCTGTGAGAAACATCCCCAGCCACATAGGAAAGACAGTTTTGATCATTTAATGTCATAAATCTGATCCTATTCCTACATTTAACAAGTACATGTGGATATTATGTGTCCCAAAGCTAGTGATTAATTAATTTGATGATGAGACCTATCTCTTGCACTATCTTTGACCTTGTGATGGATAGGGAGTGAGATGGCCTCTACCATCACGAGAAATTAAGATATGAAGGATGTTATCATATGAACTTTCCTATATATGTGGGAAGAAATAAATATAATATATATTCCTTTAAGAAATGTAGGCAAGTAAAACAGCCACAGTTTTCAGATATTCTGCAAACATGCTGGTTTGCTGCCATAATGGAGTGGAGCATCCAAAACTCTGGTTTTGGCTACATACAGAGAGGAGGTCAAGCACATACTCTCTTTTAAGAGGCGTTCTTGGCTTCTGAGCTTCTGCAAATCCAAGAACAGAAAGGCCTGACTTTGCCCCAAGCTATACTTTTCTTGGAAAACAATGTGGGTAAACTCCATAATAGAAGAGACAGAGGAATACCTGCCAAGTGTTCAATGTGCTGCTGCCTCCACACGATTTATCATTTGTTCTCCATCCAGCTTAAACTTCAGGCAGTTTGCTACTGTCTAAGCCCCTGACTTGGCTAGAAACTGGAAAACGTTAGCCACACCACCTGGATCTGATACGAATGAAACAGAAGGCAGCATTTTCAAAATGCCGGAGGCACAGCTTTCTAACTGTTCAATCACTTGTACCTCTTCCAGTCTCACTTTGGTGAAGATGAATGTGGTTTTTCCCATAAACCCACTTATTTTCCACAGATTGATGATATTCCACTACTTTCTGTAGCTTTTCCTACGTGTACGCACCCTAGGGTATTATGTGAACCTCAAGCAAAAATGATGACAAGCACGAGGCTGTGGGACCCCACACAGGCCTCTGATCTACCACTGGTGGAGAATTTCCTGACTACTTCTCAGATGCATGAAAGAGGCTAATTTGTTGAAAACAACGTTTCCCAAAAACTCTCACTGAACTACATGCAGAGTTTGGCTGCAAATCTGTCACCACTTTTTACAGTGCATCATCTCACAGATGCTTGTTGGCCTTGCTTTGCCTGATTCCAGGGCAATATTAGCCTGTGCCATGCCCCCATGTTGGAAATCAAAAGCTTTCACTGTTTTCATGTCAAAACCCCCCGTCTACCATAGGTCCTGATGTTAGAAGAACTGTGTAGCAAGGTGTCTGGGAGATCCACAAGCCCGAGACCAAGATGGCTTCCCCTCCCATCCGGAGGAAGCAACAGAAGACTGATCACCTTTGAGTTTAAGCTGGTGGGTGCAAAGCTCTTCACTCATTCACCGCTCCTTATGGCTTTAGGACTCCAGTACCTGACAGCATGAATCGAGTGCCATAACTGGCCTCAAAACTCCACAGAGCAAGCTCAAAGATTTGAATTAAATATTGCCATTAATAAAAACAATAAAAATCAAAAACAAAACAACAAACAAACAAAAAAACCCAACTAACCAAAACCATCCAAAACCAAAAAAACCCCTCAAAATATACTTTTTTTTTCCCCCCCAACAATAGGAAACATTCAGAATTTTAGAATTCCTAAAGAACATGATCTTCTTATTACTGACTGACATTGGACCAAATGGGTGACAACTCAGCACATTCATTCCACCAGTAGAGGAAAGAGAGAAACACCATCCCTCCCAGAGACTAGGGCTAAGCAAACAGATATCCTGGTAATTCCATAGACTCCATCATAAAACTACAAATAAAGGGTACCCTTATGGTTAAAAAAAGGATTTTTACTTGAGTAGAAGGGTCAGTGTTTGAAGCTTGAGTGTAGCTCATTGCCTTTCACTAAGCAAACCCTAAAAATCTCCAAAATCAAAATTCTTTTTCCTTTTTTAAAAAGTATGAATGTCAAGGATTTCATGACGCAGAGTTCTGATTCTTTCTGCTGTGCTCTAAACAAGATCTTCTGACACAGACTTGTTGGGGTTTTTTCACTAGGGGTTGAATCTCTGGCAAGCACGTTGCTTCACTCTTCCCAAAGCCATATTTGTTTGCAGCAAGATGAGAACTTGCAAGGGGGCACCCCACAAACTTTGCAGATAGTGATCTTTAAATAGTATTTTGATTAATTCAGAGGAATAGAATGAAACATCACAAAACATTTACCTTGAAAAGCTCCGGTTTCTTAAATCGGTTTCCCCAGAGTACATTTACAGTGGCTGTCACCAAAGATAGCTCATAGCTGATGAGCCTCAAATGAGCACTTCAAGTCCATGAAACAGAAGGTGCATTAGCAATCACATCAATGCTATCTAACCAAGCTAAATAGCATAAGACAATTTTAATTTGCATGCTGACAAGAACTAAATTGCAGGGTTCACCTGTAGCAAAAAATAAATCACATGGTGATTATTGCTTTTTTTTGCTATGGTCAACTAAAGAAAAACATTCTAAAGCTAAATATCATCATTATTTCAAATTACTGTGACTTATACTAAAGAAAGGAATATTTGGTAGCTTCTAGCAAAACAGTGGCCCTTTCACAGTCATCTGCAAGAAACAGTGTTGATAAAATATGATACATTTTTGTAATGCCACAGGCTCTCAGATACTTGGGAAAAAATCTCTGATAACAGATGGAATGTTTTTGACATTAAATATGCATTTTTTACATGTTGAAGTGAATGAGAATAGTGTTAGCTTAATAAATAGTGGTGCTTATGGGTACTGGATAGTTTTAGTTGGCTTCTTTGCTGTCAAATATTCTGGCTTTATGATATTAACACAAATTAGGAATGGCTGGTAGTTTTCACTCTACACATTGCTGTGCATAAAGGCTTTTGGTATGATCAGCTGAATAATGTAGTACCACTGACGTAGAAGAAGTATTACCTATACACATAGTTTTAATGCAGCTGCTCCAAGGAGCTCTAAAAAACATAATGCCCATGACACTCTGCAAGCTCAAGCAGTAGCAGCACTACCTTTCAGAAAGGAATAGATCTCCTTGGGTCCGAGACCTTCATTTTCTGATAAATGTGCCCACAGCTGAAGATGTTGAAAGATGTCTTTTAAAGGACGGGAGGGTCTGGGGGAAGGAGGCAGTTAATGGGAAAAAAATGACTCTTCAAAATCAAAGCTTTTCACATGAATATGCCTATTTAAATAGAAGTTCCCTCTGTGAAACATTTATCCACATCAGAGTGGAATTTCCCACAGAAATTAAAGAAATACAGCTGTCTGCATGCTGAATTGGCTCTCTCTTGCCCTGGGTTGTGTATCACAGCTGGTTTATTTAATCTACTGGAATCTCCCTGTCTTTTTTGTTATTTTCCCAGAAAAATCTGGGTCTTATTGTTTCACCCTGAAATTTCAGCTTTGCATAGGATGACAATCTCTATAACCTCACCCCACTTAACAAATCATGAGAGAAATTATCTGCTACTGGTTTCTGTACAGCATTTTTCCTTTCATGCTTTTTGACTTGTTCATAGTTTAATCACAATACCATGTCTTTTGTATTCCTTGGCTGAGCCTTATGAATACCCCGAACCTCATTTCTCATTGATTCTAGTATTGTAGCCACAGGGATTTCAGGCAATAATGGACTCCAGAGTGCCTAAGGAGAAAAATCAGATAATATATAAGAAAATTTTCAATGTCATTTTCCTAATTTACGTAAGTTCTTTGCTGGTTTTTGATGCATTAAAGACAAGGATTACTGTGAGTTAATTAAAATAATGCCATGAATTTTGAAGCAATAGTGCTATTACATGATTTCATGTTGCATAATCAAAGAGCTTTGTACTGAAATCACCCACTTGATTTTAGTATGATGAGGCCCATGGCAAAACAGAAACTGAAGTGCAACCTCCCACTTCCCCCTTGCTTCTAGTAGAAAATTAAAGAGAACTAGAAGTCTCTAACAAAGAATTCTAGTTTAGAAAGCAGAGAGAGAGTGTGTCACAATTTACAATTCAATCATTTTTATTGCACAGTAGTTCAGCTGACAGTTATTTTATAAACTGATATTGGGTGTTCCTTTTTATGCATTCCAGAATTTAGGTTGCACGGAGATAGAATACCTACCATGACATAAGAATAAACCACACAGTAACACATGCATATGGCAAACCTTACACAGATGTAACCATACAATGATAAAGATGAAATAGAGGCATCCAGTCCAAAGCCACAAGGCTAACCTGATATTTCAGTATTTAATAAAGTATTTATAGGTGCAACAGAGTTGAGAATCAAGATGACGAGTATTGAGTGTTCTAGCTAGAACTATAGCATTTGTCCTAACATTGTTGTTTTTGAGATGTACTGCTTGGAATCAATATCAATTTACCCTAAATCTGCACATATATATCCCCAACCCACACTTCAACTCTTTCAAATGTATATAGATACTATAAATGCTTTGCTTGGGTAGTTTCTTCTAGGAATCTGAATCCAAATGGAAATTAGCAGAGGCAGGAAAGATTCAGCCTATCTCTTCTGGACTTTGAGCACTACTCAAGTTGCCTGATTAAGAAGTATATTCAAATTTTTCTAAATCAGACTCAAAATATGTGAGCAGATACTAAATAAATGACAATTCATGCAGCAGAAACAAATGTATGCACAAGGAATTTCCTGTAATCAGATATTAGAAGTTATGGTTTCATTTCTTTCTCTCTTCATCAGCAGTGAGACAAAAAGAGTTGGCAATTACCATACCCTTTTCTAACTGTCTCTTTTAGCCACAGCTGAGCCCTCACAAATACAGCATTAATCTCATTTTTAAAATTAATGAGGACTAATTAAGGAAAATAAGCCTCCACAAGAAGAAAAAAAAAAAAAAAAGGACTTGCTTTTATGTGAAGACAACTCCAGTAACTAACTCAAAATGTCATTCCGTTGGAGAAAACCACATACAATAACTAAATGTAATATGAGCTAAGGAATGACATAGCTTTCCAAGCAGATAAGCGAATCAAATGTTAGTTTTAACTCTTACTTTAAATAAGCTTATTATAATAAAAATGGTATGAAACTGATGGATTATTTGAGCTAAGTAAAATTAAACGAACAAAGAGTAAAAAAAAAATTATAGAGATTTAAATAAATTGTTAGAGATCTATTTTACACCACATCTGGATATTATAAGGTTCAAATTCTGAAATTTGGAGAGAGTAGAGAGGAATAAAAAGAGATACATTTTTTCTATGTTTGTATTGAAGAAGTTTAAGGAAAAATTATAAAACAGTTGCATACCAATTCTGGTGTAAACCAAACCTCAGAACTATTCAGCCACCTGCTAGAACTTGCCCCCACAAAGAAATGTGGCAACTAATATGGACTTTGGAGATTGTGTAACTTCTCTCAGGTTACATTGAGTAAATCCAACCTCATTGCTGTGTATTAATATATATGAATTTATATTCATATATATGAACATACATATAATTAATTGACATATACTGATATATATAACATTTAGATATATAATATGACTATGTAATACACACTTATATGAATAAATATATATATATCCCCACTGATATTCAGGGCAAAATCTGAAGCCATAAACCCATTTAAATATACTTTTAAGCTCATCTAAATCTGTTACTCCAGTATCTACCATGTAATCTTTTTGATAAAAACTATACTCAAAGGCAAATGGGAGAGAGTAATTTTGTCCTGTTTACCAAGTAATCCTCACAGAATTAAGTTTCTGCAGCTGTGGGGATAAGACCACTACCACGATGTCTTGTAAATCAGCTGTATGTACGCTGTGATTTATCATTGTCATTCGATGAATGACAGTCTCTTCTTTCACAATCAGAATTCTGAACATCAAATCTGTGATCTCTATATGCAATGTGGGTTTACCAGAGATTATTCACCCCAAACCAGGCTGCTATCTCTCTTTAAAGAGAGAGTTGAATATCTAGACAGTGAAAGATGGAAAATTGCACCCATTTGGCTTTTTACCAGGCATAACATAGAATTTCATATAAGGAATTAACAATTATATTAATAAAGATGAGTAAAATTGTAAGGTTGATGAGAAAATGTTTCAAAAGAAGATGAAAACAGGTCAACTAACACATTGAATGAAACATTGAATGAAATTGAATGAAACATTTTGCTGAATTTCTTTAAAAAAGTGCTATGAACCTGAAGACTCTCTGGACAGAACTCTCTGTGTCACACTGGCAGAACAATAATCATCCTGATTTCAGAGACAGAATATTTTACAGGAGGAAATGCCCAACTTCAATGTTCAGGGTAGTATTAAATACATATCAGTATGGATCTGCAAAGCTTTAACTGAAGTTTCTTCCATTCTGCTGGAAATGAAAGAAGGCTGAGGTCTGAATGTAGGAACTGACTGAAATAACACTGAACTCCTAATTTCATTAAGCAAATTCGTCCTACAATACATCCAGTTTGGTATTTCTACCAGAGACAGGCAATTGTTAGAGTTTTGCAGAAAACTTAATCTGGAAAACTGCATGTTTCTGACTGGCATTTTCGAAAAAAGAGGTTAGAACAAAACCAGAGCAAAGTTATGAGACTAACTAAGGAATTTAAAGTGGATTTTAGCAGAACATCCAAAGAATTTGATTTATTGTATTTAAGAGAACAAAGACCAGAAAAAAAATACTATTTTCTATAAATACCCTAGGAAAATATAAAATAGGAGAAAACAGTTATATTATTGAAAGGGCAATGATAGTTTAATTTTTGTTTTTAAATTTAAAGATTATAAATCCTCAGTGTCTGTCTTTAATTTTAAAAAATATTTCTAACCATCTGAGCAGTGAGTTCAACAGCTACAAATTTCCAACTGACCCCTGGGACCAAACAGATCACAACAATTTTAGGAATGGTATTGTCTAATGTGTTCATAGATTTACATAATAAGCAAACAATAAAATAAAAAAGGACTGCACAGGGCCATTCTGAAGTAGGAATGAGATTAAAGGCCACTTTGATTTGATTTCTATGCCAAGCTGATTGGATGAAGGAAATTTGCCCAGGTGACCAGCTCAATCAAATGCAGAGAACATAAAAGGATCAGCCCTGGCTCCCAACCACCTTCTTTTTAAGGCTCACAAGTTGGTTCTTCTCAGGTTTGAAATCAAGCATTTTTTTTCTTAGCGTGTATCACCGAAACTACATTGCAAACTCTGACTATCCTTTCTTGTAGTTAATGTATTCCTTCTCCCAGATGCTACTGAGTCATGGCACTGTATTTCATAGGACTGGTTTCAGTCTTTCCAATATCCTGAATGTAAGATCCTAACATCAGTCTGGAAGCAGAACATCACAATTTATTCACATTACAATACAAGGTTATTCCATGGAAACAGTGCACAGAAATTTAAGTTAATTAGAGGAAAAGAGACCAGTGATCTGAATGTAAGTATCTAAAATGTGCTTAGAGTACAGATGAAGCATTTTGAGAAGCACTGAGGTCCACAGTCTATCTTGATGTGATTATTCTAAACATTGGATGAGTAGGATGAGATGCAAAATTAATGTCAGTTTTGGACCATGATCAGAAAAAAAAAATAGAGCACATAATCTGTTTTAAGTATGAAACCTGAAAGGAAAGATATCATATCAGAAGAGCTGGTAAAAACAGAAAGAAAAATTCTACTAAAACATTAGAAAAAAAATCACGAGAAGTTTTGATGACAGGTAAATCTGGTCATTGAGACAATACTGCAACAAAGAAGCTCTGCTGGCCAAGTAAAGTATAGAGACAGAAGCTTATTGATGGAAGTAATAATCATCAAATTAAAGGTAGTAGTAAAGGAAACAAATGATAAAGGAAACACCATCTCAGAATATGCTAAAGCTACACTGATCTAAAGTATCCAAACTGACAGTTAATGGGGTAAAAGCAAGAATAGGATCAAGAAATGTTTTGGTATTCATTGACTTTTTAAAGCCAGTTGTTTCAGGGAGTACTATGCAAAGCTAAAGATTTATATTGCAAATGTAAACATTGTACAAATTCTCTGCAGTGTTTTAAGAATTACTGGAAAAAGAAGTAAATGGCTCGAATCAAGGACAAACCACCACTTTTTATCCTGCTTTTAAAGCAGTCATAGTGAATGTTATATGCAATGAAGAGCATAACATTGATGATCATGTAAGTGATCAGTGTCTCAGTCTAGGCAGATGACATACATTACCAGCATGAATTCATACGAATGACCCAGGTGCAGGACTTGTGCTTGACATTCTTGAACTTCATAAAGGTCCCAGAGGCCCATTCCCCAAGCCTGACAAGGTCTCTCTAAATGGCATCCCAGGTGAACCTCATGAAGTTCAACAAGAACAAATGCAGGGTTCTGCACCTGGGCGAGAACAATCATCACTATCACTACAGACTAGGGGATGAGGTATTAGAAAGCAGCCCTGAGGAAAAGGATGTGGGGGTGCTGATGGATGAGAAGCTGAACATGAGAAGGCAGTGTGCACTTGCAACCCTGAAGGTAAATCACATCCTGGGATTCATCAAAAGAAGTGTTGCCAGCAGGTTCAGAGAAGTGATCCTGCTCTGGTGAGACCTCACCTGGAGTACTTCTGTGCAGGTCTGGAGCCCTCAATACAGGAAGGACATGGACCTGAGGGAGCGGGTCCAGAGGAAGGCCACAAAAATGATCGGGGGGTTGGAGTACCTCTGCTACGAGGACAGGCTGAGGGAGCTGGGGTTGTTCAACCTGGAGAAAAGGAGGCTCCAGGGAGACCTAATAGCAGCCTTACAGTACCTGAGGGGGCCTACAGGAAGGCTGGAGACAGTCTGTTCACAAAGGCTGGCAATGACAGAACAAGGGTTAACAGGTTTAAACTGAAGAGCAGATTTAGA
Organism: Scolopax mira; assembly: GCA_004320125.1. Lineage (NCBI taxonomy): Eukaryota > Metazoa > Chordata > Aves > Charadriiformes > Scolopacidae > Scolopax > Scolopax mira. The sequence goes on from BJBW01000908.1 coordinate 233,451, forward strand.
TTAGACATTAGGAACAAGTTCT